>CATIXQ010000038.1:2134475-2313321 GCA_949711755.1 Leptidea juvernica
GGGAAGTGCAGCCGATTGGCTTCACTCGGATGCGTTCCGCTTGTCAAGAGAGCGGTTCAAAGGAAAATTTTCCGAAGTCCATATGATATCGGTACCTAGGGTAGATACGGCGTGACTGGATATTTTTAGTTATTTTCATAGTTTTACGTGCTGTGGTATATTGTTACGGGGCAGTGCAGCCTATATTAGTATCATCATTGTGGTTCAGATGAAGGAAATTAGATCTAGGTCCTAATTCAGTAAGAGATTTTTTTTAAGAAATAAAATTGATAATCTATACTAATAAATAGAGAACCGGTTTATTCCTTCGGTTATACTGCGAAAACTACAATACCGATGTGAATAATTCTTATACCATTTAAGAAGTGTGCTTCGGAGAAGGAAGAACAAGGTGCTTACTTATAAAAAACCATATATTTTTTCGCCTTTGAAATATCTATATATTGAATACTATATTATATTACTTATGACAGACAATAATTCATACAATGAGCGGGCGTGGGGTACTTAATTTTCATGGCAAAACAACGTTTGCCGGGTCAGTACTTGCCTATGTTCATAAGCACATTGGTGAATTTTCTAGATACTATGGTAATCATAATATTAACACCAGAAGTAAACATAAACTTGTTATGCCTACTACTCGGTTAAGTCGAGTTAGTAAGTCTTGTTGGGCGATGTACTTACATGAGTTCTTCGGATGAGTATTCGCTAACGGACGAAATGAGCGCATTATGCCTGCATCAGTTTAACGGCATACTTAACAAACAGAACAGACTATTAGATCTAGTTTTTTCGAACCAATTAATCTATGTATCCGAGTGCACCGATCCTCTTACACCCATTGATACTTACCACCCTGCTTTGTTGATAGATGCAAAATCATTTGAAACCACGTTATTAGATCACGCGCCGCGGCTCCGCTATATTTATGATAAAGGTGATTTTCAAAATATTAACAATAGAATCAGAGGTATTGACTGGGAAGGCGAGTTTTTATCTCGCCCTATTGACGAGTGTGTTAGCTTCTTAAATGAAACGGTATATGCCCTTCAAAATCAGTATATACCAATAAAACGTGCACGGAACTATTCGTATCCAGTTTGGTATAACTCAGCTCTGATAAAAGCGATTAAGGAGAAAAGTAAATACCATAAAAAATTTAAGAACTACGGTAACAAATCGGATTATTTTACATATAATTTATTACGTAATAAAGTTAACCAATTAGAATCTATTTGCTATGAACAGTATATGAAATTAACTGAGGATTCAATTATAAAAAATCCAAAACATTTTTGGAAGTTTGTGAAAAGTAGGTCACAATCTCATTGTATGCCTAGTCTAATGACATACAATAATAATAGCTTAACCAGTGGAGAAACTATCTGTAATGCGTTCTCAACATACTTTCAAACAACATTTCTTAACCCCACGACACATAACAATAGAAGCATATCCTCTTATTCTTCAGATAACGGTGACTTAACTCTTAGTTCTTATTTAAATATTAATTCTGATATTCACAATATTGATATTAATGTGCATGAAATAAAATTATTACTTGATAGGCTAGATATAACAAAATCTCCAGGCCCTGATAACATTTCGTCATTTTTTCTTAGAAAATGCTCTTCCACTATTGTTCTTCCTATCTCCATGCTTTTCAGTAAATCACTTTCTACTGGCTTTGTCCCTAAGTTATGGAAATCGGCATTTATTACACCAGTACATAAGAAAGGGTCTCGATCTGAAATTACGAATTATAGACCAATTTCAAAACTTTGCATTATTGCTAAAGTCTTTGAGAGGGTCATATATAAGCAATTGTATGCTAACTTAAAAAACACCTTTAGTCCCTTCCAACATGGATTTCTGAAAGGTAGATCTACTGTTTCTAATCTTTTACTTCTCAACAATTTTATTACTGACGCTATGGATAATGGTATGCAAGTCGATGTAATCTACACCGACTATAGTAAGGCGTTTGATAAAATCGACCACAATACATTAATATGTAAGCTATCTCAGTCGGGAATACGGGGTGACTTGTTACGGTGGTTCTCGTCATACATAGATAATCGTTCACAAGCTGTTGTACTAAATAACTACATTTCTAGTTGGGTTCCAGTTCCTAGTGGTGTTCCCCAGGGATCACTACTTGGTCCACTTCTTTTTATTATCTATGTAGGTGATATAGATTCCTGTTTTAAGTCTTCCAATTTACTTTCCTTCGCTGATGATATGAAAATATTCTCTTCAATAACATCAATCCTTGACATGATTGCCCTTCAAGAGGATCTCAACCGCCTAGAGGAGTATTGTCTTACTAATAAACTAGAACTTAATACATCAAAATGTTCAGTAGTCACATATACCCGTAAGATTAACATCCTACAAACAAATTACACATTAAGAGGTCAGGTGCTCTCTAGATGCAATGGTACGATGGATCTCGGCGTTTACCATGACTCTAAGTTGCTATTCAATGATCACATTGATAAGATAGTTAACAAGGCTTCAAAGGCATTAGGTTTTATTAAGCGAATTTCAAAGAATTTTAATAATATTAAGACTATTAAGATACTATATTGTACTTTTGTTAGAAGTCATCTGGAATATGCTTCACAAATTTGGAATCCTACATATAGTACGTATGTTGACCGTCTAGAAAGTGTTCAGAGGCGATTTTTAAGATATCTTTGTTTTAGATTTAAGGTACCTTACGATTCTAATAGCTATGTTGATTTGTGTAAAAAGTTTCACTTCTTACCACTGAAAGAACGGCGAAATATAACTGACTTTTTATTTATGTTAAAAATTATAAGCAATCATGTCGATTGCCCAGATCTGCTGCATAAAGTTAATTTTAATGTACCTCAAAAAACTCTTAGATGTAGCCCTCCACTTTGTGTTCCTGCTGTTAGTCGTAAATATAGGCAAAACTCATATATGGTGCGAGCGTGTAGAACAGTGAATGATGTTAGTAGATTATTAGATATTGACATATTTGCTACAAGCATTTCCAAGGCAAAGCAGTGCATAACCCTCAACTTTTTTAATTAAGTATTGTTTTTTGTTATCGGTTTAAAAGAATCTTTATTGTCATGAATTTGAGCCGAAAAATAGTGTTCACGTACATATTTTATATTACTTCTATTAGTGAAAACCTGTAATTGGCTATCTGTTACTATTTAAGTTTCTAAAGAAATTGTATTAGCTGTTGGTTTTCCTTAAATAAATAAATAAATAAAAAAATGTATATGCTTTTATCTACACCCATGCTTTAAATCCTCTATTAAAGATTCTAAAACAGTTATTGCCAACATTAAAACACCCAATGTCCTAATAACCATTACATCATCCAAACGAGTGTTGTAATGAAATTCAGTACAACATTATATTATCCGTTTTCATAATAACACTCCTTTGGATGATATTACGGTTACTAGGACAGGCTTTTTTAATGTTAGCAGTAAGCTAACTGTTTCAGAATATTTTATAGAGGATTGATAAAGTCTTGTATGCAACTGTTGATAGTTAGGTATTAAAACACGAATGTGATACTATTATCACACCCACATTCGTGTTTTAATACCCTTTATTACACAACAGTTGCATAAATAACTATTAAAATATGATCCTAGTAAATGTTCAAAATAAATTTGTTACGAAATTCTAACGAACTGATTGGGAATAGAGCGCTCGCCTTCAAACTTTTAATAATAAATTTTATTGAACAAAATTATATTGTGAAGAATTTTTTTAAAAATAGGAAGAAGCCCGCTGCGCCTTTTTTTCAGGTCTGAGCTATTTTTCGAATGTGTGGTAGTTTTTGACACAATGTGGGAGTAACATTAGTTATTGGGTATTCGGTAGTAACAACTCTTTGAAAGCCAGCCACAAATGCGCTTGAAACTACAAGTTTGTTAGATTTCTCTACGTTACCTCAGATACTGGAAAATATAAAACAAATTAATAATTATTTCTTATTTGAAAGTTCCTTGATGTTTTGAAATTCATGAAACATTTCACTTACTTCTGAAGGAAATGTCGGGTTTCTCTTACACAACTTTTAAAGTTGCGATTTTATGCCGTTTTTTCACTTGAAATTATCGTCACCTTGTGCCATTTAATCAATTTAATGCTCTATACAATATGAAATATGGTTTATTTTTATATGTAAGGGATGAAAGATGTGAAATTTATAATTGAAGGTCGTAAATTAAGGTGACAACGGCAGTTGTGGATCGGGGAAGCGCTGGGGAGGCTTCGTCGATAATAAGTTGTCGGGAAGGTAATTATTTGATCACAAGATGGAAACCTGCCCTCGCACTTTTATGAAACTTATGATTGATTCAAATATAATGTTAAGGTTCTCCCTCCAAGTTGAATCCAGAACAATAACATATAAATGTTTGTATTTTTTTACAATAAATTATGGGGATATAAGAGTAATAATATTACTAAACTGTTTATTACTGAACTTCTTCTAAACGGCTGGACCGATTTTCATGAGAGTTTTGTGTGACTAACAAAATAGTTTTTTCTTAAATTTATTGCATCGATATACAACCCCATAATTTATCGCTGCTGTCTTATGTAGGTTTTTGATTAGTTTGTTTTTGATTAGTGACATTGATAAGTCATTGGTATTCAACAATTACGTAACCACAAGATGAAAACAGTGTTTATATACGAGTATTTACAAAACAGATACATTAACAACACTAAAGAATAGAATATTCTAGACTAAAACGTGGAATCAATCGTTCCAAATTCAAACGATTCAAATGATGGAATAAAACGTTCCGGATACAAAGGCGGGAGGGAACGGATGTAACCGGTCCCGATCAATTGGTCTGAAGCCTCCTGCTGGCCGATTTAATTCGCGCGACAAAACCCTTTCACTCATTCGCCAGTGACAGATCACAGTGGGTGACTTTGCGCCCTTGGCGCTATCACTCAAACTTCAAACGAAGTGAGAACAATTTTATAGTGTTATGCTTTACACACGATGATAATCTGATTTTCTTTCGCCAGGCCTATTAATATATTTTTACTATAGAAACCACCTTTACACTTTAAAAAAGATATTGTTAAACTTTTATTTTTATGAAAATAAGGGACGAGACGAGCAGGACATTCAGCTGTTGGTAATTGATACGTTGGATTATCGAAAAACCCAAAAATTCTGAGTTGCACTGCAACTGCGCTCGTCACCCTGAGACATAAGTTGTCAAGTCTCATTTGCCCAGTAATTTCACTAGCTACGGCGCCCTTCAGACCGAAACACAGTAATGCTTACACATTGCTGCTTCACGGCAGAAATAGACACCGTTGTGGTACCCATAATCTAGCCAGCATCCGGTGCAAAGGAGCCTCCCACTCTTAAAAACTGCCAAATTAAATAAAAATCTAGTGATAATCTACAGCTAACATTGCTTACGATCTACGACTCGCTTAAAAACAAAACACCATATTAAATCCAGCATAAAACCATCACCCCTAACCTGGAAATGTTTTACGATAGTGACATAAACATAAGATTAATTAAATTAACGAGCTTACATTATTCCATGAAGTTATTCGGAAGCGGGGTGGAAGGTCACTCTATCAATTCTCAGAGAGGTCGTCGGAAGGTCAACACTACTTTGACAGATAACTTTATCTATCGTTTTAAATACCGACCGTACAATTCTAATCCTTGGAATTTCGTATGAAATATTTTTTGGGAAGTTTATACAGGAAACAATAGCATAATAATATGTCAGGGTTTAGTTCCGGCTATTAGAAATAATTGATAAATGATGTAATTTATCGGAAATTGTTTTGATTTGTAAATAATTATGAGAAAAAATAAATTTATAAATATTGTTCGTTTTAAGGTGTAGTAAGCTAACATTGGCTACGATATTTAACTATTTATAAATAAAATATTATTCAATAATGTTACTCTGTGATAATATACTAGTCTACTCGTGTAATAATATACTAGTTTTTCGTGTAATAATAATAATTATAATATTAATAATCATTTATTTCAGGAATAACCCACCCATAGAAAATGGGTTCGATCAACTTGTAATTCAGCTTTGTACCAACATAATTATGTATTTATTAATATATATATATTAATTAATATTAATGTATTTCGAATATATTGCCGTGCGTTTAAATTTGATTTTGTACCGCAGTAAGTAAAGTAACAATAAATTTTATTAGTGTAATTGCGTAAATTTTTAACATAATATTTACAATTAGAGGAAATTTTAATTCGTATGTATATTTATAGTAAATATCCTCCTAATTCTCAAAATCCTTTTAATGAAATGGATAATGACGAGTTAATATAAAAAAAAAATCTATGACAACCAACTTCAAAAAAGGACAAATACCCAATACTATACAAACTATGCAAAATAAATGAATAAAAAACTAAATACTTGCTATATAGCTATTGTGTACCAATATTTTTAAACTTTTATCATCGCGTAACTTTAACATTGTAATTATTATGACGGGTACTCACGATATATATTTTATTAATTTGATGCCGATATTTCGATCCAATTGCATATCGCCATAATAATAATTACAATACCAATTTTGTGGATTTCATAGATTCTACACGGATTGTATATTTTACGAACTAAAAAATGACTGATAAACAGATATGTTGCATATCTGTGTATCAGTCATTTTTAAGGCAAATGAATTAAAGAATCACTTTCGAGTCATTATATATACGAGCTATTATATTTCGATATTCTCAAGAGTGCGCAAAATATTTGCAAGCTGAATCAACAATAAAGTAACGAACAATATCATATTTCTGTAAGGAACACATTGTAACACAAATGTATCTGTTGTTGTAGCGCGTAATTGCCGGGCTGCTATGTAATTTGTGAAGGGAAAGTCAATACAGTCCACATTTTGTAACACGCTTGCAGTTAGGGGAACCTCGGCAGTCTTGAGTCGAAAATATCAGACGTAATTCTGTCTATAATCCTTTACATTAAAGATTCTCTTAAACCTGACTAGTGGAATCGGTTTTTGTAAAAGGATTGATCGCGACAGTGTGTAACTATATGGTTCTAAAACATCTAGGACAGACAAAATTTAAGTCTCCCTTTGTCATACCACTCGATTCGAGGTCACTCTTCTAACTGCCACAGCCTGTTTCAGCATCGATATACCAAGCGACATTCTGTTCTGTGGAAAAGAAGGCCAATTTGGCCTCTAAAAGCTTGGTGTATTTAGTACGGCTAGATAGTATTTTACTACAAGCCACTGCCTCAAACTATGAAAGGTGCTCTCACCTATAGCCGGGCGCTCCCCAGTACCAGACAGTATTCACGGCATTCAACGAAATCCGGCCCGAAGCATGGAAGATCAAGTATCCTCCAATCAGCTTGATTCTTTGACGTTGCTTAGAGATGTGGTTTCTTTCTATAGCTTCTTCCTCGTTTTTCACGGGGAGTGTTCAGAGGAGTTGTTCTGGTTGATACTAGCAGCCAAGTTCCAGCACCGGATATTACGTCATTGTGCGAAATTTCACTCGCATCATGTTGATGTCTGGTATTCTACAACTGCGCGTTGTGCGAGGAGCTTGTTGCCTCGCACAACCACTTAAAGGAATCAATGACCAGCTGCAGTTTTTCTAAACCGATACGACTTAGGGACCTTCATACTTAGCGCTTACTGCCTACTTAAATACCGGCAACGCATCTTCAGACCCATGGTTTTGCGAATCATGCATGTCCATAAGCAGTTGGCTCACCGCCTCCCATCACATGAGCTTCTTGCTCGTTTGCCCCACCTTATATAAAAAATCGTAGATTTTCGTCGCTTTATGTGCCTTTCCATTGATTTTGTTGACTTGACAGACGTAGCTAGCCCAGTGCTTCATAATGTCAGATATTTACCTACAAATCTTCATCCACATTCAATTTTCCGCTGACACAAAGGAATGAGAAAATTGTTATAATGGAACCCGTTTCACAATATTTTCATGCGAACGATTAACAAAACTACCATGCTTTTCAGTTATATTTAGTATCTAGTAAATCTCACTTCTTAAACCTTCATACATACAAGTTACACATAAGGGAGGATCTTAAATAATGTATTATTGTAGATCCTTATTATAACCAAACAGATTAGAACATGATCTCGACACCCGAACATTAATTTTCAATCTGTCTGTCCCTCCCCACAAAGAAGGTCATATCGTCTAGCCTCAAGAAGCATTAGCGAGATTTCCTCTAATGACTACTAAAACTGAAGTGAGGATAACACCCTGAGTGGCTCTTAGTATTGAATGTGGTGCAATGTATAAGCTGGTTCCGTTTTAATTATTATGTGATTATTACATTGGTTCAAAAAAATGTGTGAGTGTGCTTACGTAACCACAGAAATAATATTTCTTTGGAATTACAAAACAAAAGTAAGTCCAAAAAATTTTGCCTGGGTGCTAATATGATAAATTTGTAAAATAAAATAAAGATATTTAATACAATTTATAAAATATTATTAATTTATAAAAAAAATGGATGATACCATAAAATACTAGAAAATAAAAATAAAACATATTTTACTTATCACAATTAATCAATGTTTTAAGGTATTCACAGTTCAAGTCGTAGTATGTAACGGAAAAGTTGTAAGTTGTAGTAAAAACATTATGTAACTATCTGTGTACATCTTAAAAGTGTAATAACAGCTTGAAAGCTATGCTCCTACTTTACTAATTATATTTTTTTTTGTTTCAACTTTATCAATCAACGAAATCAAAAATACTTTAGTGTGTGTTTAGAAGGCTGAAATTTAATTTGAAACGTAAGAATTCATTATAAAAATAATTTTTGCTATAAAAATATTATTTAAATTTGAATTAAATTTTATTGTTATTTGAAACAAACCTTGCAATCGGATATGTCGCGGAGACTGTAAAATAGGAAAGCATTGGTAAATTTATTATTCTTACAAATATAGAACGCTAACGCTTTTGACTTAAGCACTACCCACGCAAAGGAAGGGAGGGTGATTGATGAGCAGCCCTTGTTCTCTGATCGCCAGTTGAACTACACCACGATTACTTAATTTGACATGATACTCCGGCTTGCGTCACCACTAATTGTTTTTACACAAACACATTTACATTAACTGTATATTGATTAGAAGTCTTCTACACTAATATTATAAAGTTTGTGAGGTTGTAGGGGTAATCACTCGATCTACTGTACCGATTTTGAAAATTCTGTTACCAATAGAAAGGCAGATACTTTGTGAGTGTAATTGACTATGAATTAACCCGAAAAGTAAAAAGACTTTTTCGTAGCAGTCTGATTTGCTAAGTAACTCAGAGAAAAAAAGTCGAATAAATACGTTTAATACGAACGCTGTCTTATCGATGACAATTATTTGATTTTTTTTGTATTTATGCATGTGACTAACACCAACTTATATAGTTACAATGGTAAATGCCAACGAAATCGCGTGTAACAGCTAGTCGCTGATAAAACAAAACGTAAATGGAATCAAGGAAGGAAGGAATGGCAAAGGTACACCCATACAGCCATCAGGGAAATGTGAAAATTAGACAATGTACCTACCAGAATCTTGGCAATATATTAAAAAGGTTTTTTTCTTAAGTAGACATTAAAATGTTTAGTGTATTGATTTATACATGGAAATATTAATATATAGTATGCTACATAAACGTACTACTTATTATCTAATATTTCTATGAACCTACCATACCTAACGTAGATTTAGTTGCCTGTGGCACCAAAAAAACTGTGCTTTTTCGGTAGCATTGAAATACGATAAGCAATGCTTTTTTAGGCTTAACATTTTAATGTCAACTGAAGAAAAAGTGATTCCCATGCGGCTCACATCGCAACCACACCGTTGCGTTTGCGTGTTTTTTGACACTCACTATACAAATGTTGCATAAAATACTATCACACTATCATATACTTCATACTTCAGTGTTCTCGCAAATCTTACAAGAAATAGTAGCGGCATTGCTACCCGATGTGATTTTATGAGCTCTATAAATTGAGTCGATCACCCCAGGAGGGACCAACGGTCTAACGCCACTCCGATTAAACTCTCTTCGTTATTGAAATGGTTCGCCCTCTATACAAACGATTTAAATTCGACATTTTAAACGCGATTCTTTTGGTGACCATTTATCGTAATGTCTACTTGGAAATTTGATTCCTTATCGAAGTGAGAATAGATCTCTGTTCCTTTTATCAATGAGATGCTATTAAGTGGGAGTAGAAAGAGTTTTAGTGATTTATTTTTCTTATAATAGTCTTGAAATACTGAGATTTGTATTATTACTATAATTGTGAAAAAGATCTGGAGCTTATCTTGGTATGGCAAGGGATTCAGCTCTCACAACTGTTTCAAACACTTTTTTGAAGTTATACTTCTTTAGGTGCGTTATGAAAAAATTATGAGTGTGAAATTTTAAGATGCGTGCGCATCACTGTAACACAAAAGTAACAGGATGACGTTGGTTCCTAAAATTTCTGACGTTTACCACATTTGTTATTTTTTTTTCTTCATCCATTATAATATAGGCAAAGGGTTCAAGCCCATACAGCCGTATTCGTTATTTAATAATTAATATTGTCAAAGCGATCGTTGCAAGATTTTTACAATATTGTTATTTGTACAAACGTAGAATAGCACGAGGAATAAATAATTTTAAGGATTTTTGCTTTGTTATTTTTACGAAGCGCGCGCACACCGACACCCAGATTTGACCTGGCTTGCTACCAATCACAATGTTAATAATACAAGTATATATATATGTGGTTTTAGTTTGAATTTAATATTTTATTTCAAGTTAGTTTTTGTTTCGAAAATCAAAATACATTAGTCAACTAAATAAACCAATTTTCCATAATATGATTTAGGAACATCAAGTAAGTAATCTTACAACACCAAAGCAATTACTGGGGAACTGCCGGCCCATATATTTTAATTTAATAAGCCCCGGAAGATTCTTTCTAAAATAAGTCAAAATATAGCCGTCGTTGTGGCGAATTGTAAAGAGCCAATTTTAAAATTATTTTCAAGAGAAATCGGCAAAGTACGCCAAAAGTTGTTCGTGTTCATTCTATACAACTGAAAAACTCAGTAAGTATCCAGCATCCCTCCACCAAAGGTCATCAAGAATTCCGAGGGAGATGCCAAACTAAGGTCTGCAAATAAAATTGTAACCATTCCGCACGTACGCATTTTGAATTCAGTGCGGCACTCAAACTAAAACTTTGGTTTGGATTTATTTCCGTTTGTGCGACGTAAACTTGTGTTGTTTCTAGTTGTGTTATTGTTCGTAGTACAAGAATCTTGTTAGAATATTTATTTATTTATTTCCAAGGAGAATAAGTGACGAGATGAGCGATCGTCTGATGGTAAGGGATTCGCCCTGTCCATTATAATTTAAATTAAAATATTTTTATTATGCCTATGTACACACATAACATTTAAATAAAACACTTTTAAAGGATTAAAACGCGTGTAATTGTAACGGTTTTACATTAGATGTTGGCATAAAAGTTACAATGGCGCTAAACTTCATAATGACAACTATGAAAAATAGTATGTTTGACTCACTTCATCTGCAGTCCCCATGAAAACGAGATCTGGAAAGGTCTTGAAACGTCGGGTTAACTAAAATAAAAATGTAACTTTTACGCAAACACCTAATGTAAAACCGTTACAAATACACGCGTTTTAATCCTTTAAAAGTGTTTTATTTAAATGTGTAACACTCGCGTTAATAAAAGAAAATAGAATACATAACATTATCAAGAATATTTTGAGAGGCAACAGTTAAGATGTTTATTTCTTTAGATTTTGCTCTCTCTCTTTCTCTCAATGATTCTTTAGGACCTAGGTGATGAATAACGCGAATAGCCCTCGTCTGCAGCAAAAAGAACGTATTAATATCAGCCGCTCAGGCTTCTTCAAAAATAAACATCTCATTAGTCCAGTAGTCACCCTCAACATTGCGGTTTTCAAGTAACTTTCTTCGCACGTACAAGCCAAGCGCAGCAAGCTGTGGAATAAACTTCCTTGTGCGGTGTTTCGGGGACATTACGACATAAGTACCTTCCAAAACGCGCACATCTTCTCTCCTTCTCTCCTGTGATTTCTCTGGTGTTACAAGAGAGTGTGGGTGCCGGTGATCACTTAACATTAGACGACCTGTACGCTTGTTTGTCCTTATCATCCATAAAAAAAATAAAATAAATAAACTTAGTAATTCTTTTACAACGGCAGAAAGTACACAACTTTCTAAAACCTATCTTAGTCACATATAATTGGTCAGATATCATCACCCATTTTCTATTCAAACACCATCTTAATGTAATGTACCATCAAACTATTCCATAAAATATTGCATTTCAATTACCTAAAAGATACATAAAAGGAAAACCAATTCGTGTTATCACGCCACAAATGCAAGTGATTTCAGTTTGACACTCAGATTTATTCGAGAACCGAGTAATCGATTATATTTGATGAAACAAGAATCGATTATCAGACATCGCGTCTATGGCAAATCGATTCTGGTTGTCACCTTCACGATAGAAAAGTAAACTCTACATTCTTTACAAATTCAATACTGGGTCCATGATAAGTTTGGATAACTATTTGTTGCTGGAAGCGCATGAGCTCAGAAAGCTATAACTTAAACGCAATATTTATTTATATATATCGACTGCCCGCGACGTCGTCCGCGAGGAAGCTATAAAGCAACAAAAATATATATACCTGCGTCTAACATAAAATATGTAGCTCATCATCCTTACCTTTATAAAAATTCTAAAATTTGAATTAAATCTATTCAGTAATTCGCCTGCCGCCGGACCGCACCATAGTATCGCGCACACGGTTGGTCATCATCGTAACTGTTTAAATATTTGTCCAAATGATGAAGCGTGAAAGATAAAGTTTATCTACTTAAGTAACAGAAGCGATAAAAGTATTTATTTTGATATAAGGATCAATTTGTTACTACCAAACGTGCATTAGAAATAGATTATCAATTTTTATTATATTTATGGTTCACTATTTTGGTGATAAATACTTACACATAAAAGATAGATGTTGTCGCGTGTTTATGTGTAGGACTATTTAAAATTAATGTTTCCATTCTACATTATACTATATACCTATGAAACTTTGGGTTTTTACAGCGCACGCCAGAATAACTTATAAATGGTAGGATCTTTTCCTACTTACTTGAAATTTATCGTTATATTTTGAAAAATTCATACAATATATTTATATGTTATTCTGATGTATAAGCTATATTATTGGTAGGTGTCATTAAAATTATTTCAGTAGTTTTTGCGTGAAAGAGTAACAATCATTTATAGGTACCTACATACAAACTGTTGCGTTTATAATATGTATTAGCAATGATGAGGGGGCAATAGGGCAAGAGGCTCACTCTGAGCTTGAAAAGCCCTAAGTCGTTTCAGATTGGGATTACTGCAGCCTGCTCCTGCATGGATTCTAAATGTGGTTGTGCAGGGCAAACGTTTCATGAAAAACGCGCGATAATTCAGTGGGACATTTTATATCTATCAGAGGGGGCAAACGGTTAAGTGTAAAAACCAGCCGTCCATTAACATCCGCGATACCTACCAGAGAACAACAGATTTGTGTAGGTATGATCTAAGCTTGAAGATCTAGTCCTATCGATTCGGGAATACTTCAGCCAGGTAATTGATTCTGCAAAGTGACTATACATGACAAACTCACAGACAGAGTCAAAATTAAGAAGTAGGCAGGTAGTGAAAAAAAAATATTTACTCGTGTAGGTTAAGAAATTACACTTATTAAAGTAAAATTTCGGCAAAGCTTCAATTAGAAGAAGTGGTGAGAAGTTTTTTCACCAGTGGGAGGCTCCTTTGCACAGGATGCCGGCTAGTTCATGGGTACCACAACGGCACCTATTTCTGCCGTGAAACAGTGTGTTTGGGTCTGAGGGGCGCAGAAGCTAGTGAAATTAGTGGGCAATTGAGACTTAAGATCTTATGTCTCAAGGTGACGGGCGCAATTGTAGTGCCGCTCAGAATTATCGTGTTTTTTAAGAATCCTGAGTGGCACTGCATTGTAATGGGCAACGCGTATCAATTACCATCAGATGAACGTCCTGCTCGTCTCGTCCCTTATTTTCATTAAATAAAAACTCGTTGCAACTTTTTTAAATCATTAAATTAACAAAAACTTAACTTCACGAACTACTCGAGCTAGTTTGAAATTCATTAATTTTATTTAATTATTAAATGAATAACAATTAGTGGTTCCAAAAGAATTATCAATCCACACCCTACTGTAAATACATAAAGATATAATGCAAGCACTTTAAACACACAAAAAGTTATGAAGATTACTTAATTAAGACCTAAGCCTGTGTTGCATCAACTAACTTTAGCAATAACAAAGATGTTAAAGTACCGGTTAAGCAATAATTGAGTTGCACCATTTGTCAATTTTTAGATGACGTCATAACTTTAACTGTTAATCGTAACCTTTAATCTTGGCTGGATAAAGCTATTGTTAATGTGAAATACCTTAATAGCGACCTGTCAAAACTTTCAAATAAATATTCGAAATTGACTCCATATTTCAGCTTTGAACTTTAACAGGCTTTTGCAGGCTATCTTAAAGTCAGCGTAACTGTTCACGATAAATTTAACTTAAACCTTAACTATAACAGCTAATATGATGCAACTCAGCCTAAAATAACTATAAATTTAACAACTAGAACTAAAATTCTTGATTTTAATCATATAATTGTTATCCTGATGAATCATTCTGCTCTGACGTAGCGTCCGTTCACAGGTATGAGACACGGACTAGCCACCATCTCCCTCAGCGATATTTTAAGGAAGAAAAGACAAGCCCTACGAAACCACCACAAGAAATGGCTTTTAAGCGAATATAACGATGCTTGCTACAACAACTCACACAAATAGCAAGAATAAAGGCTGTGTAACCTACCTACCTACCTGTATTTGCAAACAAGAATGAATGAATGAATTAAATTTTTATTAATTACAAACACACAGAATAATAGAAGTAAAATGGAGTTACAGAGTTTAGGGAAAAATAATAAAACACTGTATAAAAAATATTACGAAATTCATAAACTGGTACATTTCTTTTGAAAAATTTGTCTATAAATATTACGATACCTTATATTATATATGTTCTCTTATATAAACACTAGCTGACCCAGCAAACGTTGTATTGCCGATATTAAAATCGCGATACAAAAGTAACTGTTGATCGTAGATGGGTAAAAATTTGAAGTTGTATGTATTTTTTAATGCCGACTCATAATCAAACAAATTTAAAAAAAAAATGTCAAAAAAAAAAAAAAACCCACCCTTAACATTTAAGGGTATGAAAAATAGATGTTGGCCGATTCTCAGACCTACTCAATATGCTCACAAAATTTTATGAGAATCGGTCCAGCCGTTTCGGAGGAGTACGGGAACGAACATTGTGACACGAGAATTTTATATATAAGATAACATTAATACAATAGTGCAATTATATTAAGGCAGGTATATATGAGGTTCTGGTTTCGTAGTAATTTATATAATAAGGTATTTTAATTTAAAGGATTCTACATATTAAATAGTTTACGAAAACACAATGTTGAATTTGGTTTTAGTAATCTACATTATAACTAGGGTTCATAAGACAAATGCACTACACATATAAAAATACAATGTACTATCGATGCACAGTTTAATTTACTTCAAGTAGGTACGGTGGAAAAGTCAAAATTTCAGGCAATATAAAATATGCCATGCGTACCTACAGCGTAGGAAGATACTTACTTCACCAATAATTAGTAAAGGATGGTTTGTTGACATTCATAAAAAAATCCTTAATTTAAAACGTGAAAAATACATTAGGTAAATCATCCTCACATGAAAGGAAATTGTAAATCTCCCAGCGGGGATCGAACCCGCAACCTAGATCGATGTATTAAATCGATCGATTGCAAAAGATATAACAGAATTCATTTAGAGTTAAAAATTCAGCATAGAATTCTGAATTACGTAACTGCTATTGGTATGTCCCGCACACATCCATGTTTCAAGAATATTATGAAAGCGTATCGTACATACACGATGCATTTCAGTTGATGGGCGACCAGCGCGACGCAGGTGCTACAGACTCCGGTGACAGACAAAGACGCAGATAATAATGAGCATCCCATTGGTGCATCCGTAGTCCGGACACGCCCTCCGACGCGCTCGTCCAATCACCAACCGCTACATATCTCGAATATTATCTAGTTGTCTGCCGTCTCGCTTGCCAGTACACATTTTCAGCCTGAAAACCTCCATTTCATACTCTACGTTCGTAACACACTCTACGACAATCATAAACATTTTTTATAGTTATTTAATTACTAATCTTTGTTCTACATTTAAATTTCAATAGAACTGCTTACATATTTACAATTACTGTTTATGTTTTAATGACTACTGTTCAATGAACTGATTCTACTTGAATAAATTAACACGATACGGCTCAAATATCCAATTAATAATCAGCTCTCTGTTTAATTCGTTACCTCAAAAAAATGAATGTTCTTTGTTATATTCGTTCCTAGAAATGATATAATGGCTTTTATCGAGTTGAAAGTCGAATAGCTGAAATAGACAAGTATATCAATGTATCGGAAAGTTGTATGAAAGAGAGGGGTGCGGTATAAAGACATCGGAGGGGGGCGAGGGGAGGGGCCGGGCCCGGGCGAGGGTATGATTCGGGATTCTAGGGATGAGCTTTCGCCTCCTCTCGTTACTCTGGGAGCGTTCGGCGTCGCTGTCGGCTGTCGCACATATCAGTCCGCATCGCGTCATCGATACCGCATCAATTGCGGACATCACTATATTCCATTTTTGAATTATTTCTTTTTTATTGCGTCGGTTTAATTTAGATTATAGAACTGTTAACGGGTCTTCATATAAACTGTATTATGTTATTATCTAAGTGTTCTTGTGCGTTATGAGAAATATCTGCGGAGTTATTTGAGTGATTGTGTGAAAATGAAGATATCTGGTAAGTTTGAGTCTATTGCGTTATATTCTCCATTTTTTTGAAGACAAAAATTTGAGAATTATAAAATAGTTTCACCCCTACCTAAGAAGTCTGAATTATATCCCGTTTTTTTAGTACGGTATAGATACTATGGATTTCAAATTGAAAAAAAATAAATTCAAAAACAGAAGGAGGTTCTCAGTACGACTGTTTTTGTGACTAAATTTTATGGACGACCCAATTTATTTTTTTCTTTGAAAGGGTATCTTCCGTGGGACCAAAACCCAATGTAAAAAAAATCTGATCTGATAATAGAGTCTAACTAATTGAGAAAACTCCTCAAAATTAACAGGCAATAATAATTAATTAATTAATTATAATTAAAATTAATTTCTATTCTAGTGTTTTTGTTTTTCCATCTAGTACCTAACAAATATATTTGAATTGGTCCGAAATTCGTAAATATTTTATTGTTGAATTGTTGAATTATAGAATTAAGTAATGTAAGGTGCCTATAGAAAACCATTTAAAAAAATGTAAGTGGATCGTGCCTACTTAAATTAAATAGTTATTGAAATACTTAAATTAAATTAGCTTTTGCAATAAAAAGTGTTACATAATAATAAATACTTTTATGCGTTTCATAATAAAAATAATGATTTTTACCTAAACAAAAGGAGAACCATTTTTTTTTATAAGGGTTTTAATGAATAGTATATCTACAGTTACTCTTTGATAACGATTAACTAACACAGTAGTTAGGATTTTTCTTAACGATGCACAAATGCTAATAAGAATAATAAAAAGGCATAAAAGGCATTTATTTTCTCAAAATTGATTCCTTTAGAATTCTTTTTGATGTCATTTCTTATACTACTAGATACTACTACCGCTTCGGAAACAAATGGCGCTCTGAGAGAGAAGAAGCGGCGCAAGAAACTCTCCCAGCATTCTTTTTTTTGCGTTCTTTTCAATAAAAATATACAATATTGTACAGTCGCTATAAAATAATCACAATCTAGTCCCAGGCTGTCCGATCATTTAGATATTCAGCAGTGGAGTAATAGGATTTACGACAGAGCCATTTTTTTATAAAACATTTAAATTTATTTATAGATAATGCCTGAACAGTGGCTGGGACTTTATTGTAGAATTGTATACATTTACCCTTAAAGCTATTATGTATCTTAATAGGTAGGTACTCTAATAATAAGCAAACTGAAATCCTATGAAGGTAGATAGGTAAAGGTCCTAGAATATCTACACATTTAAATAAGTACGTATGACTGACGACTAATTCAGCTTCTTTGTGTGTAGGTATTTAATATTATTTTATTAGTGACTTTCCATATTTTAAAACAATAAAATAATCGCATTGGCTTATGTTAAAAATTGAAGTAGGCGTTACTTTGCGGAAATCCATATTTACACAAATGATTTATGTTTAAGAAGACTTACAAATGATTTAAGTTTAAGAAAACTTAAATCATTTGTATAATTGGCTTATGTTGGTAAAAATCGCAAAAGCAATGCCATGGTCTAAGCGCATATAAATCAAATATAATAGTTATAATAGTTAATATAATAGTTATCACAAACCCTTTCTTAATTGCGCAGTACTGGTACATAATCATGGTACTCGTAACTAGTTTGTAAAATGTTAAAGTAGTAAATCCATTGAATAATTAGGTAACGTATCAATATAAGTTTATTATTTTTTTAATACCTAAAATAAGTTACTCACTAATATACTCACAATTTTTTAAGCATGAAAATACTTCCGGGTAGAAATTATTTATTATGTAGATATAACACACATGATGCCGGATAGATTATGGGTGTGGTACCCACACCGGCGCCTATTTCTGCCGTGAAGCAGTAATATATAAACATTATTGTGTTTCGGTCTGAAGGGCGCCGTAGCTAGTGAAATGACTGGGCAAATGAGACTTACCATCTTATGTCTCAAGGTTACGAGCGCAATTGTAATTCCGCTCAGAATTTTTTGGGTTTTTCAAGAATGCTGAGCGGCACTGCATTGTAATGGGTGGGTATCAATTATCATCAGCTGAACGTCCTGCTCGGCTCGTCCCTTATTTTCATAAAAAAACAGTATAAGTAGGTATCTCCCCAAAAAAAAGTTTTTATATAAAGCTGTTTTTCAAATTTATTGAATTAATCAAGATGACGTGAAAAGTATTATAGCAATAAGGAGTTTTTGTCGTAGTGGCAAAGTGTTATCTGATTCTGTTATGAGTGTGCGAAACGACCCGTGTTCGAGCAATAATTTGCTTGTTTGTCTGTGGCAAGATGGCGGCTGTCATCTTTGAGCGGGCGCCGACAACTTGAACGATTTGTTTGCATTTCTTATTTGATAGAACTTATGCTAAGGGTTTTATTTACAAGATCAAGGTGCAAAACCGTTGAATAGGCTAAGGATAACTTTGAAGATTTTTATTAGGGATTATTATTTTTCTTTTTTTATTATTTGACATCAAATGTCAAAAAATTGTCAAAATTGTTATCATGAAAAAAATAGAAATAGGTAGATATCTGCCTAATAATTTCTGGCAAAGTTTTGGTAGATGTAAATATTGTATTGGGTAGGTAGTTAGAGATGTAGGTACTTTTTCTTGAGCGATATGAGTCGCTGTATTTTAACAGAGGCCTCATATTAAGAATAAGTATCTAGTACTTATTATTTAGATTTATTACAGATATTTTACCAATGCGAGGCTCCTTTGTTCAGGATGCCGGCTAGATTATGGGTAGCACAACGGCGCCTATTTCTGCCGTGAAGCAGTAATGTTTTAGCATTACTGTGTTTCGGTCTAAAGGGCACCGTAGCTAGTGAAATTACTGAAATGAGACTTAACTTCTTATGTCTAGTCTAGTCAGGGTGACAAGCGCAATAGTTGTGACGCTCAGAATTTTTAGGTTTTTTCAAGAATCCTGAGCAGCATTGCATTGTTATGGGCAGGGCGTATCAATTGCCATCAGCTGAACTTCCTGCTCGTCTCGTCCCTTACGGTTATAAAAAACCATATACAGATACAATTCCTTACCTACACATTCATGCTTCAATGTTACACATAGTGATAGATAGCTTAGATAATTTATACGTCTAGATAGACTGTGACAGCTGTGAACACGTTGAAGAAAATAGCGGCAAACAGTTCACCACAATTTTCAGCAACGCACGCACACTAATACAAAGTGACATACATACCGTGAGTGTAAAACGTAGCTTGTCGCACACACTAAAGTGATAAATCTGGCCAGTTGTCATGCGTTGCCTAACAGCAAGAGGCTTTATACGTATAGATTATCTAAGATAGTAATTGAAAACAAAAAAGTTGGCAATCTGAGATAATTGCCGTTAGAAGTGAAAAAATAAAACTTTTAACAATTAGGGGGTTTAGGGATTTTCAAATTAGAGTAGGTAATTTATTACTTAGTATCAGGAAATAATATTTCATTATCTCATTTATTTTCTAAGTTTAAGCCGTTTTTGCATTCATTTAATATAGATGTTTGTTTCCGAGTCATGGATGTTTCAATGTATTTATGTATGTTTATATGACTATATGTATGTTTAAGCAAGTATATTGTATTAAATATATCATTGTCTTGTAACCCATAACACAAGACTATATATGCTTAACTTGGGGCAAGATAATTTGTGTAAAAAGTGTGTCAATATTATTTAAGCTGAACATTGCTGTGTGACTATTCTTTTTGAAGACACATATTGATTTTGTCACAAGTCCGTGATGATGTCTCCTGTCCTGCCCAGGTCATTCCAGAAGTTTGGAACCCTCCTGAGATGTACACAGACTTATATTTTCCAAGATTTTTGCCCGTTGGTCGGCCACACCTATAACTTCCAGAATTTATGTTTCTGTTGCGTTTTCAACCAGACAGACCCTTCACTTGGGGCTGTCCGTTACGTTACGTTGATCGTACCCTTCGTAATTGTGGGTCATGTTTTATAGTGATGAGTCGATGGTTTAGTCTGTGTGCGATAGTGCAGGCATCGCTTCTATCGACTGTCTGCAGCTGCTTTAGAGATATTTATATTTTTTCACAGAAATATACGTCAAACACTATTCTAGTTGGATTTAAATATGGAAATGATTTTTTATTATTGAACTCTATAAGCTGTATACTTTAATGTGTGACAAATGGGAATGAAAATCCGCCGTCTATTCTCTATGGCAAATAAATGCAAGCCAATACTCTTTCTTCAAACACCGACAACGCATCTTTTCATGATAATCAATAACAATACTTTGTTATCAATATGTATTTGGCAAATTTTGATCCGATTGATCGCGTTCCGTTTCCGACTCGAGTTTGCCTAAATTACCATAACATAGTCCAGCGTGACAGTTCATTCAATACAAACCAGTAGGAGGCTCCCTTGGACAGGATGCCGGCTAGATTATGGGTACCACAACGGCGAATATATCTGCCGTGAAGCAATAATGTGTAAACATTATTGTGTTTCGGTCTAGGGCGCCGTAGCTAGTGAAATTACTGGGCAAATGAGACTTAACATCTTATGTCTCAAGGTGACGAGTGCAATTGAAGTGCCACTCAGATTTTTGGGGTTTCTCAAGAATCCTGAGCGGCACTGCATTGTGATGGGCAGGGCGTATCAATTACCATCAGCTGAACGTCCTGCTCGTCCCTTATTTTCATTTAAAAAAACAATTCAACGAAAGTAGGATGTGTATGTTAGAATGTTTCTATTTTAAATGGTATGTGAATAGTGGGGCCAAACCGTACATTTATATTAGTACTAGCTGACCCGGCAAACGTTGTTTTGCCATATAAAGTATAATTCACGCGATAGTTTTATAAGTAATAAAATATTGCCTATATTATAGCCTGTACATCATTTTGTTCTATTGTCAATAGTTTTTGCAGCGCACGCAAAAATAGGTATTCGATTTTACACCTTGTCTTACAAAATAGCAATTTTATTACGGATCCCTAATTTTGAAAAAAAAACATAGCCTATAGCCTTCCTCGATAAATGGACTACCCAACACTGAAAGAATCATTCAAATCGGACCAGTAGTACCAGAGATTAGCGCGTTCAAACTAACAAACAAACACTGCAGCTTTATAATATTAGTATAGATTACGGTTGTATCTAGAAATATACATCAAATAATCGTGATCATAGACACCTACAATACGA
Source organism: Leptidea juvernica (assembly GCA_949711755.1). Taxonomy (NCBI): domain Eukaryota; kingdom Metazoa; phylum Arthropoda; class Insecta; order Lepidoptera; family Pieridae; genus Leptidea; species Leptidea juvernica. The sequence continues at coordinate 2,156,791 of CATIXQ010000038.1, forward strand.
AAATATTCATTTATTATTCATACCGTAGAAAATTAGAAAGTCTAAGTTTCCGCGAACAGAACGCAATGAATACTTAGCGCGTCGTATGTCCGATGAGGCAAAGGCAATACCACCGCACTGCGAGGCAATTTTGAATCTTATTGCATAGACATGAGGATGTATTGTGGTATGCGAATGTATTATTTGGTTCGTGTTAAGGGTATTTTATGATGGAACAAGTCGGGCCATGAACTCGTGGTTAACGCGGACGTAAAATGCGCATATTGTCAGTGCCGTAGCTAACACGTGAAATCGGCGTACGCTAGGGTTGCCGAACAGAGACATCTGTGGGGTATACCCGTGAAATTGTGCTTATTAATTTGGAATTTATATTTAAATTGGATCTCATTCAAAACAATTTAGTTGTATTCTCTTAGATAATCTTATTTTAATGATAAAGATTTAATATTTTTTTTAACAGAAATAAGTAATATATATGACAATACGATGCGGTTCTCCCAACTTGTTAGTTTAAATATTATTTTTTTTTTTATGAAAATAAGGGACGAGACGAGCAGGACGTACAGCTGATGGTAATGGATACGCCATGCCCATTACAATGCAGTGCTGCTCAGGATTCTTGAAAAACCCTAAAAATTCTGAGTGGCACTTCAACTGCGCTCGTCACCTTGAAACATAAAATGTTAGGTCCCATTTGCCCAGTAATTTCACTAGCTACGGCGCCCTCTGACCGAAACACAGTAATGCTAACACATTACTGCTTCACGGCAGAAATAGGCGCCGTTGTGCTACCCATAACCTAGCCGGCATCCTGTGCAAAGGAGCCTCCCACTGGTATTATATTCAAGAGATCACAAGAAACAAACAAACGAAGTTCACACTAAATATTGATAATGTCACTCTTATTTTACTGCTTGCCTCATATTAATGTTGACCATTTTTAAGACACCCATAGTTAATTTTAAATATTTTTATAAGTTTTTACAATACAATAATGATTAAAATTCTTTGTCTATTATAAAAAATTGAGTTAGTCGCAAAAAATAACAACAATAATAGAAACATAACAATGAATAGACTTATTACTGAACTTATTATCATCATCTTTTTAAAATCTTAAAATCTACTCCATAGCTTGCATTAGTCTGAAGATACGTATGTTCTTATTAAGGATCTGTCACAAATTTCACCAGAGAGCAGAGAAGTATAGATTTAACGACGATTCCACGGCATTGTCCGTGCACGAAGCAAACGTTCAAACACATCAATACTCTGTGGCTTATTTGAATTTAAAATTCGAATTTTACGATGTCACTGTCCTTATTTGACGTTTTATTTTTCATAGCTTGGATACAAAGTTTTACAATCAATTTTAATTAAGGCCTTCGATAGATGTGTGATACTATTAGGAAATCTATATCTCGTAAGGATTTATAGATGTGCTGTTTAATTAATTAAGATTCAACAATTGATGTCAAAACGCACAATCCACATTTTTTATGGAAGGATGGACAAAGGAGCATATGAGTTCTGCCAACTTCATTAGTCGAATATAAATGAATTCCAAAACTGAAGACATATTGAATCTGGGTGTACTGAGCAGAAAGTAACGGCTCTCTCTACCTATTGCAACAGACAAAGTTATTCAGTACATTTATTTAAAAAAAAACAGTGGTACCTACATCGTGTCGATAAAAAAAAAATTAAATCTACCAAAAGTATCTAAGCTCGTCACCAATATCGATCGCTCTTTTATTGTCTATGGACAAAATGGACTCTAGATTGATTATTAACGCGAGTGTTACACATTTAAATAAAACATGTTTTGGTAAACGCGACGTTTCGTGACCTTTTCAGAGCACGTTTTCAGGGGGACTGCGGTTGACAGGAGTCGAGATAGTATTTGTAGTATTAGCGCCATTTGTTGCCTAGAGGACCACCTCTAGCAAGTAAATACGAAATTGTTGGAGACATATATTTTTTTGCAAAATTTACTTAGAGTGTCCTCTTCTTACGCAAAATCTAATGTAAAAACACAGTTACAACTACACGCATTTTAATCCTTTAAAAGTGTTTTATTAAAATGAACTGTAGGTTAATAAAAATTAGTCGCGACAGGTGAAGTGGCATAGCAACCGAGTTGAAATAAACTTCTTTCCGAAACGGAATCAAAGGGATTCCTTAGACATTCACACACATCCTGTACATTGTAGAACGGAACTGCACTTTATAATGCTAAGCAGTTATCATTCCTCTTTCGACCCTTTACAACGCGTTCATCATCTAATTTTAATAGATTTTTTTTCATAGCCACGTGCTAAAGAAACTTATGGACAAGATAGGGGTTGTTTTAACATCTATATTATTAGTAATGGGGCGGTTATGATTTATTGAGTGTCTCTTTCAGCTGTATTTGCTTGGGGGATATAGTTTATGGATGACACGCGTACATTGTCGTTTGCAATGAATTTCCTCCGCTAAACACCATGTAGGCTATTTATCTTTCATATTTTTTTGTTACTTAATGACCGTTTTACACAGCTATTACAATGGTAGATACATGTGTCATTATTCTACCCTTTTTGTTGTATTATAGGCTCAAATACTTTATTACGATCATTAGTAATTATTATTATAGTACTATCTAATAATTATTATTCAAACGAGAAGTATTTTCCTTTAAAATGCACAAATAACAGTCAAGTAGGTTTAAGTTCTTATGAATGGCAAAACATATCTGTATAGAAACAGTGAAACAGAGGAAACTTCACAATGAAATGGTTAATAATACGAAATACAGTTAAGTTCACCGAATGAGTCTCCTTTATTCGACTGTACCCGCCAGCGTTACACAGCCGATCATGATAGCTCACTCTCATTCAATATCCACAAAATAAAGTGCTCAGCGTACCTAAAGATGATTCCTGTTCTAAAAACATCTTTTAGCTAAAGTGTACCAAGTAGGATAGACATTTGGAATAATTGCAAGAAAAAACTTGACTCGAATAAACACTTGCTACTTTACTACCATACTTCTACTACTTTACTCCTATACAACAAAAATCTCCTATTTCGTATAATAAATGATGAGATAACTATGAATATAAAAATTAAATAAATTAATAATGCATTCGCTATCATAGATAGGTGTCACCTATAAATATTCATTTAATTTTAATTAACATATTTATAAATCAATGCCGAACAGATCTACAGATAAATTTATGTGACATAAAATTTAATTGACCATTCAACATTAATATTCATAATGTTTTTATAATCGACACAAAGACATATCTTCGCTGTTGATTTGCATTCGGAGGGATGCTTCCAGACATAAGAGACATGCGGAAACGCTTTGTTAGCAGCGGAAATCAGACAATGCCAGCATCTTGCATTCCTATATTTTTTTTCTGGCTGAAATAAAAGGAGATCCGTCGTAGGATGTGTGCCGATTAAGTTCTTTAATTAAACTGTATTGCAAATTATATTCATCGTCGAAAGTTGATATAATACTTACCCATCCAACTATTAATATAAATAGATTCTTTTTTTAAATTATTTTGTATTTTTAACTGACATAACAACACAGGTTTGAAACTCTTTGGTATAGTTTTGTAAAGTTTTAGTTTGATTAAAAGAGTATTCTTTGGTGGGTGGGAACTACCTGACTTTTGTATTGGCATTACATTATGTGTCCATTCGTTTTTTTTTCCGTTTTAATTTGGCAACAAAATCTTGTTAAGATTTTTATATTTATTTGAAGTTGTTAATTTGTAAATATTAACTTTACCTGATGTGTTCAGTTAATTTTTCCACTTAATTTTTAAGATTTTGCCTGTGTTAGTGGACCCTTATTTCTTACATAAATTGTAAACGTCATTTTTTTTTACCTGCTTGTTACTTTATGTTAAAAAGACGAAATAACTATCACGACTATACCACATCCATCTAAAACATAATACGGGTAAAAGAATTTCATACATTTATTAAAAAAAAAGGACTGTAAAAAAAACTTGCAATATGCAGACAAAAACCGAGAGTCATCTCTGTTTTTTTTTTTTTTTATGGAATAGGAAGACAAACGAGCGTATGGTTCATCTGGTGTTAAGTGATCACCGCCGCCCACATTCTCTTGCAACATCAGAGGAATCACAAGAGCGTTGCCGGCCTTTAAGGAAGGTGTACGCGCTTTTTTGAAGGTACCCATGTCGTATTGTCCCGGAAACACGCACAAGAAAGCTCATTCCATAGCTTTGTAGTACGAGGGAGAAAGCTCCTTGAAAACCACACTGTGGAGGACCGCCACACATCCAGATGGTGGGGATGAAATCCTAACTTGTGGCGTGTCGTGCGAAGGTGGAATTCGGCGGCAGGAATCAGGTTAAACAGCTCTTCGGAACACTCCCCGTGATAAATGCGGTAGAAGACACACAATGAAGCGACGTCTCTACGCAACGCTAAGAGATCCAGCCGTTCACAGAGCACTGAGTCCCCGACAATTTGAGCTGCTCTACGTTGCACGCGGTCAAATGGATCGAGCAGATACTGGGGTGCGCCAGACCAGAGATGACAGCAATACTCCATATGTGGCCGGACCTGCGCTTTCTGTTTCAGCAAATCTTCCGGTGGTAAATACTGACTCAGTCAAATAAAAATACAAATCTTTCTTTTTCAGCAGTTGACAGCCAGGAATCTGGCAGCTCTCCGCCAAGTCCCACCGACTCTGCAGCATCAGAATCAGCGCCCACCTTAGTTCACATCAAGCAGGAGACGATGGTACCTGGCTTAGACAGTAAAGATTATTTGGGAACAGCTGACTTCGGTATTCCTGAAACCTACATCCCCCAGAATGTTAATTATGGGCGCAACTATTTATCAAGAACTCTACCGAATCACGGGTTTCTTGATCCCATTATGAAGATTCCAAATGAGAAAGACGACGATTCTAAAGATGGTATACAATCTGAATGTAGTGACTTCAATTTGCCAGCTGAGTTGGTCTTTCAGTCCGGGGGAATTTTTGCACGCACGAATATCTGCAGTGGGGTGAAATATGGACCTTTCAATGGGAAATGGGAAACGCAGCCGTTAGACAGAAGATTTGCCTGGGAGGTAAGTGTGCATTTATTATTAATACATTAGATATTTTATTGGCAAACGAACATATATTTTTTTACGGAAACGAGCGTAAATGTCAGCTGATGTTAAGTGGTGACCGCCGCCCACATTCTCTTGCAACGCCACAGGTATTACAGGAGCATTGCCGGCCTTTTAGAAAGGAATACGCCCCCTTTTTTAATGGCACCTAAAGCCTATCATCCTGGAAATACCGCACTAGGAAGCTCATTCCTCAGCTTGTAATACATATGAGTTATTTGATGGAATATCATCACATTATCATACTCTCTTAAATCACTAGAGGAACCATAAAAGCGTAGGCAACGTCGTAAAAAGCGTCGGTTTTTTTTTAATGAAAATAAGGGACGAGACGAGCAGGGTGTTTAGCTGATGGTAATAGATACGACCTACCCATTACGATTCAGTACCGCTCAGGATTCTTGAAAAACCCAAAAAATTCTCAGCGGCGAAGATGTTAAGTCTCATTTGCCCAGAAATTTCACTAGTTACGGCGCCCTTCAGACCGAAACACAATAATGTTTCCGCATTATTGCTTCACGGCAGAAATAGGAGCCGTTGTGGTACCCATAATCTAGCCGGCTTCCTATGCAAAGGAGCCTACCACTCATAGAAATCTTAACTGAAACACATTGGTACTTCGATTGAACCGGGGTCTCCGTGGTGAGAGTACAGTGTAGAGTCAACGGTTTAACATATTGCGCCGCCAACTCGAGAAATTCGAAAGTTTCTAGGTATTTGATTTTACGGTTTAGTTACCCAGCCGATATTGATAAAATTTTATGTGGAGATAGTATTAGACAAGATGAATTATTCTACCAACTATAGACCGACAATTCCATGCGCTCGTAACTCTGTGGTAGAATTAATCCGTGTGATTTTATTTTAATTATGATTTGGTATTAACAATTACCTTTTCAACTACAGACATTTTTTTTAATACTTGTTACATATTTTATAATTATGATTATTTGTGAGACATCCCACGACAGCAATTTTTTTTGTTTTGTTTTGATGTAAAAGATCTTGATTAAACAAAGCCTGACCTCAGCGTTACCCAGATACAGTTCGTCGTTAGGGATAATATACTGTTCTTTAGATATGAAAGGAGCACTCTTATATTGAGTGTGAGAATTAGGTGTCAAAAGCCAATAAGTGGGCATTACTAATAAATTACGTTGAAACGCCGAGGTTGAGCTAGATGCGGTGGTAGACATGTCACTCGTGAGCAGTAAAATGTGATTTTTATTGATGTTTTCAAGTAGCTGTTCACTTGACTTGACGCTTTGAGGGTTTTTTGTCGCGTCACAGTTAATTACGTTCTAATTGGATTTTGTAATGTATCTGTCGTAAGAATTTTTTGTTGTGTATTGTTTTTGTTTGTTTGAGGTCACTTACTTATTTGAAAATATTGATCTAGTGATAAAAAACAAAACTAAAACAGTTCAGAATGATTATATAAAAAATAGCCGCTATTGTTTCCTGTTAAAAATTAGGCCTTGCAAGATGTTTGCATAAACCACAGGTTTACCTATATTTACAACTAATTATCAACAATTTTTTTTTAAAAATACTTTGCTTTTTATTCAGCCTTCCGGATATGTTGTTCAGTTATATACACAGATAAAAATTCGGATGGATGGACAAGCCATTATCTAATGAAAAATACATTTTTTTGTTCGATTTAAAAATAAAGAATAATTATTAACTCATTATTGATATTGATTATTAACGTTTTACTGGCTGTTTGCTTTAACATGCTGGCTCGCAAGTTTGCACGATGTAAGAAGTCAGTAAGATTACACTTTTTAAATCATACTGCCAATATTTCTACATCTGTAGTCTGTGGGTTGGTAACACGCAGATGTCATAATATAGTTATCTCTACGTCCTAATATAATATCGCACTGGGGCTGCCGTGGCATTGCAGTGCATGAGGAATGTTCGCGGAGGCATGCATTGAGTGTTTCATTGCATCGTTTCAACAAATTAGTTACATAAATTTAAATGTTTTATAAAAAAATGGCTCTTCCTTAATCCTATTACTCCACTGCTGAATATCTAAATGATCGAACAGCCTTGGACTAGAATGTGATTATTTTATAGCGATAGAAATGACTGTACAATATTGTATATTTTTATTGAAAAGAGCGCAAAAAAAATGCTGAGAGAGTTTCTTGCGCCGCTTCTTCTCTCTCAGAGCGCCATTTGTTTCCGAAGCCGTAGTAGTATCTAGTAGTTATCAGAAATGACATCAAAAAGAATTCTAAAGGAGTCAATTTTGAGAAAATAAATGCCTTTTATGCCTTTTTTCAAGTAAACTATCAACTAAATAAAAGATAGACTGCAACTCCATGAGGGTGTGTGCATAGCATGTTTGGCAGAAATAGATAAATATTAAGATACAATAATTATAATAGCGATCTTAAAACTAGCTTTAGGTTATGTAATATTATAAAAGAAAAAAGAGAGAGAAAATATATATATATGGACAAATAGTCGTTAAAAATTACGGTAACGGTACGGTACGTTAAGATCTTAATAATTTAAACTTATTAAGGAATTTATATAAACTAGATTTCCACTACGATTTTCGAGTTGTATTGACGATAAATTCTATAGTTAGGGTATATAAGAAAAAGATCGCATCCTTGCTCACTCAAGTTTTAATTATTGTTATAAATATTAATATCAGTAGTTCCACTTTGCAAATTATCATCGGAATGATATATTTCTCAGAAATCCAGTTGCATTGATAGATAGAATGATAGTCAATGAATAAGGTCTGAAAGCTCCTGTGAATCGCGGGAAGGGCGTGGTACATGTTATCTGTGCATAGGAAGCGGATATCAATTGTGTGTGCGGATTCCTGGATTATGCCAATATTATTTGGCAAAAATATCGAGTTTCGACCTTTTTGTATCTGACTTATGTTTTCTCTTTTAGAATAAACTTATAGTATACCTAATGTTTATATCTACATGTGTTTTAATAAAACATAACAATAATTTGTACAATTTTGTAAGAGGTTATATGAGTTAACGGGACGTTCAGCTGATAGTAATAAATACGCCCTGCCCACTACAATGTAGTGCCGCTCAGGATTCTTGAAAAACCCAAAAAGGCTTAGCTAGTCCACCTATACTTATAAATTAAATTAAAGCATGTTTGTAATTAAAAGCATTTTTTTTTAAATTTGATTTAGAACGAAATGGTTCTATATTGGCATAATTTTCACTGGCAGATAATTTCTAGAAATTGTGTTACTTATTATCCTTTCCTCCTTTGCTTAAGATGAAGATGTCAAAACCTTATCACAGCGAGGTTACGAAAGAATACGAACAAATATGCTCACCCAGCTAATCTTCCTTAATTGAATCGAGCCGACTGTATCCGAACGAGCGGTAGCGTGACGGCTCTGTCTCATTAAATACCCAGAAAATGAGTGCTCAGCCTAAAGATATGTTCACTTCAATAAAGTATTAAAATAAAACTGAGCGTTCTATCTGTCTTTGTTGCATACATTGAATGATGATATTTGATACATTAAGTACAATATTGAGTGTCACATTGCAGTCAAACCTCAGACATTGTGACGCGGCGATGCGCGAATCTGCTTCCGGTCCTTATCGGATAATATGCTTCAATGTGCTGAGGATCCGTTCTATTATTTATTTCGCTGAACCCATATCAGCACAATCAGAGATCACAACATTAAATCTGATATTATTGTTCTAAATTTGAATTTTTGACATGTCACGAATATCTATGGAACTCACTAGAAAGAAGTTTCCATTTTTAAAACTTAAGACGTTCGTCAATTCTACCAGTGGGTGGATCCTTTGCACAGGAAGCCGGCTAGACTACGGGTACCACGACGGCGCCTATTTCTGCCATGAAACAGTAATGTGTAAACATTACTGTGTTTCGGTCTGAAGGACGCCGTAGCTAGTGAAATTACTGGGCAAATGAGACTAAATATCTTATGTCTCAAGGTGACGAGAGCAATTGTAGTGCTACTCATAATTTTTGGGCTTTTCAAGAATCCTGAGCGGCACTGCATTGTAATGGGTAGGGCGTATGAATTACCATCAGCTGAATGTCCTGCTCGTCTAGTCCCTTATTTTCATAAAAAAAAATTTACGCACAGCAACTAATTCTAGTTATATGTTACTTGTATTTGAAATAACAAGTCTAACTTAGGTTTTTACTAATTCTAGTATTAGTTTCTATTAAACATATACTCAATGTTCATAAAGACAGTTACAATTTACAATAAACAATGTGTTCTTTTAACTGGGACAGTTTGCCGAATTTCTAATCCAGAAGATATACAGAAGAACTGTCTGAGAAACTATTTGCCTTTTTTTTGTGAAAACAATTTAGGCACAAACAATATGTTATGTTTTTTTTAAAGTGATAACCCTCACTTCTAGGATTACCTAATACAAAGACAATACAATACATACATACAATAATACAAACATATAAAAAAAATAAAAAAAACATATTTGTGAATTTAGGCATAGTTATTTTATGGTCAAGCGCGAGTTGTCCACAAAAATGAGTCATTTTGGTGATTTTTTTAGTGCGCATTGATTTAATTTAATGTCAGAATTATTTCATTATATCAGAAGAAAAAAAAAGGAAATTTAATAAAATATTTTCTCATAACTAAATACCAGTTCTTTTATACTTCTCAGTAACTTCAATTAGAGTAAGTTTTTGTGTGTCTCAATCTCAATCAAGTTTCAACTTTAACTTTAAAAACTTGATCGATAGAATGTTGTTGCTGATGATTTTTAAAAAGCGGCGTTGTCCACTATCAAGTGAGCCCAATTCTCGTCTGTTGATAACAAACATGAATTGAATACAATTATGTAATTGTGGTGGTTACAGCAATTATAGCTACCCATTCGTGTGATTGTGTCAAAGCTTTGTAGGGTGAGGCATCAAAGACTCGTAGTCCACTGAGTGGAAACAATGCGGTCAGCGAAACTGACGCCAACTCCACGTAATGACGTTGCAATTGGCACATTTACTCGACAAACACGTCTCGGATCATTCAGCATTCTAATACAACTATATTGATTTGGTACTTACTCTAGGGTAACGAGTACATTCCAGCGTCGCTTTATCCTATCTTTTTCTCCACGCTTTATTCTTCAGTGGGGTCCACATATTACCCATCTTGCAGATAGACTCAGCTCTGCGGCAAATGCAGTAAGAAAGATAAGAGAGTACACGAATGTTGCGACCGCTAGATTAGTGTACTTTGGTTATTTTCACAGCATCATGACGTACGGTATATTACTATGGGGTCATGCTGCTGACATTGATATAGTGTTTGCACTGCAAAAGAGAGCTGTTCGTGCTATATATCAGCTTGGTTATAGACAGTCTCTCAAAGAAAAATTTAAAGAAATAAATATTATGACTGTTCATTGTCAGTACATTAATGAAAATTTAATGTTTACAAAAATCGTCACCTTTTTGCTCTTAATAGTGATTTTCATTCTTATAACTCTAGAAATAAGGGATTGCTTGTAACTTATTCTAGTAGGCTTCATAAGGTTTTATATTTTATAGCGATAGAAATGACTGTACAATATTGGATATTTTTATTGAAAAGAGCGCAAAAAAAAATGCTGGGAGAGTTTCTTGCGCCGCTTCTTCTCTCTCAGAGCGCCATTTGGTTCCGAAGCGGTAGTAGTATCTAGTAGTATAAGAAATGACATCAAAAAGAATTCTAAAGGAATCAATTTTGAGAAAATAAATGCCTTTATGCCTTAGTATACAAATGATTTGAGTTTTATTAGGCACGAGACTGACTCAGTCTCCTGCCAGATTTTGGCGAGACAACACGTCCTGAGGATGCCTCGTGTAGAGGCGAAACACGTGTCAAATTGTTTAAAGACAAATATTGGCGGAATTAACACTAAATAAAACTCAAATCATTTGTATAATTATGGATTTCCGCAAAGTAACGCCTACTTCAATTAATTTTCCTATCTTAGTATCTAAAACGGCATAAAAGGCGTTTATTTTCTCAAAATTGATTCCTTAAGAATTCTTTTTGATGTAATTTCTAATATACTAGATACTACTACCGCTTCGGAAACAAATGACGCTCTGAGAGTGAAGAAGCGGCGCAAGAAACTCTCCCAGCATTCTTTGGGCGTTTATTTAAATAAAAATATACAATATTGTACAGTCATTTCTATCGCTATAAAATAATCACAATCTAGTCCCAGGCTGTCCGATCATTTAGATATTCAGCAGTGGAGTAATAGGATTAACGACAGAGCCATTTTTTTATGAAACATTTAAATTTATTTATAGATAGTGCCTGAACAGTGGCTAGGACTTTATTATAGAAGTATATACATTTACCCTTAAAGCTATTATGTATCTTATGAAGCCTACTAGAATTAGTTACAAGCAATCCCTTATTTCTAGTGTAATACTAATAAAAATCACTATTGAGCAAAAAGGTGACGATTCTTAGATTGAAACATGAATTTTGTAAAAAGAACATTATCTTTTAATTACTAACGGTGGTATTTTGGAATTCACTATCTTGGTCCTTATTGTTGTTAGAGAAGCAGTTAAAATTTATAATAATAATAATATTTTTTATTTCACACACACATAAAACAACGCATGGTTACAAAAATAAAAAATAAAACAGAACATTTATTACCAAAACTATTTTTTTTTGTTTTTATTTCTCATATTACATATACCGATATAAAACTAGGTCAACTTAGCATCTAAAAAAACCACAAAGGTTACCAACTAATGCTAATAACACTTAATAATACGTCACAACTCACAACTTATGCTATAAATTAAATGATCAACAGTGAAAATATTTTAAAAGACAGAAAAACGAATAAATATTTAAACTTATAAATATGACTTAGCAGGTTCAAATTCTCTTAGCTGCTATTATTTTTGTAATAGATAATCTTTTAGTCTGTAATTAATGTTTTTAGTATTTAATAAATATGCATTCCAAAATATATTTTAATTCATACTCTATCACCTTTTCAGCTGTCTTAGGAAGTAGAGTCTTACTAATAAGGGTTCCCGTTAGTTATTCGAGTACGGAATCGATATTTTAAAATGGAAACATGAACAATTCAATAAGTTATTCGACAAGGATTGAAATAAATTCAAAAGTTCACATGTCTGGGTAAACGAAGGGGTTATGCTTTTGTTTGATGTGTAGACAAGCACCCATCTAACCACCATTTCACAGATTACGATATATCAATAAAATGTCACACAAAAAACATATCCGGGTAATCAAAGAAATCTTTTACGAAGATCCCGTGTCAAAGTGCAATAAAAGGTTGACTGCGAATAAACTTTAATTTTGGTTTGGCGTGACCCCCGTCAACAGTTTTTTCAACATTTTACACATTTTAAAGCAAAAAATCGCAAAGTAACGGTAAATTGAACAATGACGGATGCTACCGCGCCTTAAAAAATAAAAACTTGATTGGCAAGTTTTTATACTTCGTTAAAATTGTCACGAAATCTCTCAAAACTCATCTCTGCCTATTGAAGCTATTAGAGGCGTTTGTTGAAATGTTTTTTTGCTTGCAATTTGTATAAAATTCCCACAACTCTTAAAAGTTGAGGGCAAACTTGAAATTAGATGGATTTTAGTAGAATTTGTAGAGTTTATAAACATATTAATTATTAAGATTAACGTACATTTATTAATATTCCATAGAGTATCATTGACTATTCCCTGTTATATCTTTTCTTCTTCTTCATTTTTCTAATTCTTAAAAAATTCATAGTAAGGGACAAACTAAAAAGATAAAATGATATCAGTAATTGCGATATATTAAAACAGTCCTGAGACCTTATAGTTAATTTTTTACAGCAATAGATACATAATAACGGTAGTAAATGTATTTATTTACGTTAAACCCGTTAAACGTTAGAATTTAAAACAGCTATATTTCAATTAACATAAAATCCAAGTGATACCCATGGTATTGCCAGATTATCTCACCGAGACTCACAGACGTACAAATTGATATTGAAATATAGATAGTCCATGAGAATCAATTCGTCCCTCGCACAATTATGAATATGAATTTACGAAACCTGTTTAATACAATGCGATTTTGATCGGCAAATGTCAATCATAAATTATAATTTTTACACTTAAGGGATATTATTTTTAGGGGTGTACAAGAAATTGAAATGAGATTGGCAAGTAATGTGTTTCATTAATTATTATTGGAGTTTGTGTCAAAGTTGTACTTTACCACTGCCATTTTCTGTGGATGTGACAAAGGGAATTGGTTATGAATGTTTTATGGATTTCCGTTCGTATTTTGTTTCCGAACGACTGCGTTGGCGTATAAATTATTTTATATCGATCATAAGCTTTTAGCTTCAGTAAATATTTGATCATTTATTTTGAATTTTTAGGTAAGGAACATCGGTTTTTTACTGTTACAGTTTCGTAAAAATATTTCTATTACTTATTATGTAATGACAATTAATTACTGAATTTTACAGTTAATATAACACATTCTACCAACAAAGTAAAATTACTAATAGGTACTAACATAATATTACAAATACAGTTAAATTAAGTGATGATTAAATAATAGGTTAATATAACATGCTAGATAATGAGCAAGCCACAAAAGACTTAAAAAAACGGTAAAAATGAATAAAAAAAAACACGTCCAAGGTATTTGAAAGAATTATTCCGAGTGTGTTCAAATATTTTATATGAATAAGCAATCAGGTCATGAGATCTGATAAATTCTGTTTATTCAAGCTGTGATTAGTTTAAAATCGTTTTTTTTTCACAGAGTTAATTTTCGCCCTAACAAATCATTTTATATAAAATTGTGTATTAATAATAAAAAGAAATCCCTACTTTATAGAATAGTTTTTCTTATTATTTATTTTAGTTGGCACCTATTGTTATCTTTCAAGATGGAACATCACGATAATTCACAGAAGCCATTTAGATTTGTAAAACTGTGATACTCTATATGACCAATTAAATATATTAATTTAAAGCATTTACCTTACTTTGTACAACGTAGGTATCCCCGCTATTTTATTGAACTTTGCAATTCAAAATAGACGAAGCATTAACTTTTAAATTACTCACACCAACTGCAAATCAATCAAGTTTATATTAAAATTCATAAGCGTTAATTGTAAAGAGTAAATATAAATCCGCGCTTCGAATCCATTGCATTACTGTCAAAATATCTGTCATATTTGACATTCAGTGACATCTTTTGACGCAGCCACCCCCTTCGGTGAAGGATTAGCGTCCCTATTACATCTTCATTATGGTAGGCGGCTGACAACTCATTGTATAGTTCGAATGTTATAATATTTCTGTTATTGTATTGACAATATTTTAGCGATCCCGGTGATATCTGCTTTCAGACGCAGATGGTATTTTGTTGTGATCTGCGTTCGGTTGAGACTAATATTGAGTTTTTTTTTTCTTTATACACCGTGATATGGCTTTACGGCTGTATATACCGACTAATTAAATTTAAATATTTTTATTCAAAACAGGATTTAAAATCACTCCATTGGAAATAGTATGTCTCAGGTTTGAGAAACTGCTTCTGTACTGGTAGATCATGAAGGCAAATATTTACAGGTAACAGCCTCGGGGTGAAGTTAAACCTTGGCCCAGCTTTGTTAGGTTAAAGAAAAGAAGTTTATCTAAAATGCGAGATGTTTTGGCAGCAGGCTACCAGTTTTTTATCATAATCCGTTAATATATGAAAATTTTGTTTTTGAAATATTAAAAACCTGTTAATTAAGATGTTAATTAGTTAAAACTAATAATAAGTTTAAATTCTATAAAATATAAAACTATTTATTCATCACATTAATTGTCCAAGGCAATATATAATGAAAAATAATGAATGATCATTAATAATATAAAATTATTTGTTACATTCCCTACTTAATATAGAAATAGTAAAAAAAACTGAAATTTTTAAGTAGGAATGTTGTATTTCTTTGATTAACGCAAGTTATTTATTATTTAAATAAATTATTTTTTAAAGAATTAAAACGCGTTAAATTGTAACTATCTTTCTACAGTTTTTGCGAAACATAACATTTTTATTATTATCACAGTCACCATGAAAACATCATCTAGCAACGTCGGAATACATAAATGATAATAAAATCCTAATGTAAAAAATCAGTAATATGCGGTTTAATCCTTTAAAAAGTATTTTATTTAAATAAGAACTATGTTACCAGTTTTATTTTAATAACATCTCGGTGAAAATTCAGTACTCAACTTTGAGAATATTGAAATTTGACTTTCATTGTATAAATCAGAATTCAATTGTTGCTAAGTGTCACGGTATTTGAATTGTTAATAAGGTTGACTTTATTCATTGAATGTATTTTAATTCATAGCAATTAATGGTGTTAATACCCTAAGCCACGTGATAAATAAAATTGCTAGATTATGTTTGTATTTTCAAAATATTTACGCTTACGTTGAAAACAACTTTCTAACACAATTCGAATTATATCAGCCTATAAAATTTTAAATTAAACAAAAAAAACTTTCAGCATTAGTACCGTATGGGTATTACGATTAATACCCTGATAAACGGTTTTCGTTTAAAATGAAATGTCATATATATATCTACCCTTGTATAATCACAGAAAAAGAAAAAAAAAAAGAATGCACGTTGAAAGTTTAAGCGTCGAAACTTCCATATCGCAATAGTAATTTCAAAGCATCTTTGGGCGTAAATAATCAACTTAATTCGGAGAAATGGTAAAAAAAACCCAAATAATTTTATTTTGAAAATTCAAAATATTCATTTATCCGTTTTCATTCATTAATTATACTGTAGTGTGTGTTCCTGAGCCTTTACTGCTCTTTATAGCGTGTATCACTTTTCTACATGAAGTTGGACGAAATAACATACATTTTAGCTAAGCCTAACAACGCAACAATAACCCTTAAAATATGAAATTCACATTAAAGTATCAGTGCTTATGTTAACAGTAATTGTTCCTCAAAATTTTGGGTTCAATCAAGAATCCTGAGTGACACTGTATTAGTATAAACAGGGAATAAAATTTATAATATATTATTATATAAAAATATGCTTAACTCTATAATTTATCTCAAAAAAAAATCACTTATACAACCTTTTGATGTATGCTTTCTTTGCATGAAATCACTGCCTGAAATCGGGCTTGTTAAAACCTAATAACAAACGTTAAAAAGAAAATTAATTGTTTTATTTATTTTTGACAATTCTGATCGTTAAGTGCGCACCTATTCGTACACCGGGATAGGGTGCTTCCCTTCAAATGTTATCCAAACATTATTATTAACAAGACACTTATCAGTTAATCTTACACCGTCGCACAATAGCAGCTAATCTCCAGGCGTGATAGAAATTTATCTTCTCGATACGAGGGATCATTGTATGAGACTCCCCTCGCGTCATTTGAATTCATAACATATCTATATTTGGGGTGATCTTCGCAAAACATTGGAGAAAATTGGTTAAATTGGTGTCGATACGTTGCGTTTTTATAATTGTTTATTTTTAATTGAAATATTGATTTCAGTCTGATCAGAATTTAATCTTATCTAGTGTTTAGAATGTATAATTCTTATGAATACCAAACGAAACGATCCCATATAGACCAGGGTCGATATATTTGAAATAAAAAAAAATAGTAGGATGAAACCCATTGGAAAAGGAAGAGAATATAACAAAAAAGATGGGAAAAATAAATCACGGGCGATCTGAGATCGGGAAGTAGAAAAGGGGGGGTGTTTAAGGTTAAAAAACGGTTTATCTCGATTTCCGACGCAACTACAAGTGTTATGGGAAATATGTTTAATTGTAAACAATAGATACGTGTAAGTCTTACGTGTATTTTATTATAAACAATAGATTTGCTTTGAAAATTGGAATTTATATACCTCAGACTAAATGTATTGATGGTACATAAATATAACTACATAATTATACTATACTACAATTTTATTAATTGAATTCTATCTAGGTGAAGTGGCGTGGAAAAACTAGTTGTGTTGCGGAGAAGAACACTAGAACGGTGAAACGTATAGATTTTTCGTTAAATTTATCGCAGTTTACTCATCAAGTAAATCAAATAAGAATACTTTTAATTAAATCAAAAAATGACTGAATAACTTTCAAACTTGTATGTAACCGCTTTTTTTATTATTAGTAATAGGATAGTTGTTGTTTTACAGTAATGTCATTTTATGAATATTTTTATGATAGACGAGGACAAACGAGCATACCTATATCTCTATATTTAACAACAGCGGATTTACAGGATCGTTGCAGATTTTTAAAAGCGTTGAATTAATGTACATATGAGTTTAAAAATCTAGCGTCGGTGACTCTATGGGTAGAACCGTTGACACTTATCAAAATGCCCCCGGTTCGATCCTCGCCCGCTAAGTCCATATCTAATATTCTACTGCCACCAAATCATAAAATTGATTTGGATCAACATAAAATGAAGTTAAACACCCTTATCCCAACCGAACAACAAAAACAAAAAACTTGCGAATATTAATATCAAAAAGAGTTATGTATCACTGCGGTGTTAAATTAAGAAAAGCTGCATATCATATTCGCGGTACAATAAAACTTATTGCCGCATTTACACGAGTCACGTCGGGTTTCTTATTTTCACAAATATTTTTCGTTCGCAAAACATTGCGCGCCAGTAGAGCAATATTTCATCTGAGCTGGCCAGAACAATAATAGCGTAGTGAGTCGAAGCCACGGCACGTTCCGACCACAATGTAACCAACTAACCACTATTTCTTGAACTCCCTGCTCGCAACCTATTTTGAACATATTCCGAGTCGCGATCGACGTAAAAGCTCAAGATGTTCTGGTTACGGTTGCTTGTAGACAAAATAACGTTACCCCGAAAGCAATGTGATATATGCAACGGTTATTGGGTTAGGTTAAGTGTTGTTTATACAGAATGCGCTTCAGAGGCGGTTGTTGAGGCGTGGGATGCCAAGAGGCCAACTTTGACGCAGTGCTAGAGTGATTTGTTTTTAAATAACTTATGTTTATTGTTTCGATCGAATGTCATAATGTTTTTGTTGGAACGAATTATTCGAAACACCGCGTATTCTAGGTTTGGTTTATGGCATTTTGAGTTTATAAACTTATGTCTTGTGGTGATATAACATCCAAAATTAATAATAATATTTAAAACTATTTGTAGATGTCGTTTGTTTTTTGGGTATAGGAAGTATTTTTTTATGGAATAGGAGGACAAACGAGCGTACGGGTCACCTGGTGTTAAGTGATCACCGCCGCCCACATTCTCTTGCAACACCAGAGGAATCACAAGAGCATTGCCGGCCTTTAAGGCCTTTGTACGCACTTTTTTAAAGGTACCCGTGTCGTATCGTCCCGGAAACACCGCACAAGGAAGCTCATTCCACAGCTTTGTAGTGCGAGGAAGAAAGCTCCTTGAAAACCGCACTGTGGAGGACCGCCACACATCCAGATGGTGGGGATGATATCCTAACTTGTAGCGTGTCGTGCGAAGTTGGAATTCGGCGGCAGGCAGGAATCAGGTGAAACAGCTCTTCGGAACACTCCCCGTAATAAATGCGGTAGAAGACACACAATGAAGCGATGTCTCTACGAACGCCAAGTGATCCAGCCGTTCACTGAGAACTAGGTCCCCGACAATTCGAGCTGCTCTGCGTCAGACCAGAGATGACAGCAATACTCCATGTGTGGCCGGACCTTCGCTTTGTAGAGCGCTAGAATGTGGGCCGGCTTGAAGTATTGCCGTGCTCTATTGATGACGCCCAGCGTCTTCGAAGCCAATTTGGCCTTGCCCTCCAGATGGCCATGGAATTAGTAATCGCCCGAGATTTCAAGACCCAGAATTCTGATACTAGGCGAGGCTTTAACGATTTAGTGTTGTCGAAGAGCGGTGATATGGCAAATGGGTTCTTTTTAGTGGTAAACGCGCAAACTTGAGTCTTATGGGGGTTAAATTGCTAAATAGGTAATGCTAAATTTTTAGGGTAGAGAACAAACTATATTGTAATGGCTAATCGTAATATATTTATGCAATCCCATTATTTTTTGCATTTTTTTTTTATTCAGTCGTTGCCCCGGCGTGAATCTTGAGCGTTCAGCGCCGTTGATGAACAGGTTTACAGTTGCTACTTTGATATTGCATTGTCGAATGCTAATCCTAAATTGATTGCACTACCATTACCACCTCCCCGCACCTTCTGCCTGTGAGATCATGTTTTTTGAATCTACGCGTGGGGCTATACTTTGACGATTTCTAAGGGCACTGGTGTAGAGACTAGTAAGCTTAGGGCCCGAGTTCAAGTCCTGGTATGCGCAATCGCTAGTGGGATTCCTATGAATGCATTTTTAAGTCATGGCTGTATATGCGTATATTGTAATATTATAATGTATATTGAGTTAAAGATATCGTTTCTGGCACCCATATTACAGGTTTTACTATACTTAATTTGGGGTTAAAATATAATTACTGCAAAGTGGGTCAGTTATCATACCTAATATAACAATGAGTTGTTCCAAATGTCAATGAATGTTGTGGAACCCTATTGAGATCAAGAAATCATTTAGTTCTGTAATAATTCAAAAATGTACACGTATGAAATGGACTCATTAAGGCACTGAAAACTCAATTATTGATATGTGCACGACCAATCAGAAAGATGTAGAGATCAAACGTTACTCCAACGTTATCTGATTTATTTGCTCAGTATATAATAAATAAAATAATGTTTTTTATGAATTTGTCAATAATATATCATAACATCAAGAATTAAATTTAATTCATTAAGGTTCATGTTTGTTGAAATGAAATTGTTTCACAGCAGAACTGTCTGTGTTAGCTAAAATTAAGTTTATTTTTTACCACCTGAGAAAGTTAGAAAGATATAAAAATTACAAAAAAAATAGTTATTTATTTTAAACTACTCGTTCTTTCAATTTCATTTCTGAACGACAGGGGGTACATCAAAGGAAAAACAAAATTGTTGTTATTATTTAATTCCGAGCATTTTCATATTTATTTAAACTTTTAAACCTTCTCTGGACTTGCACAAATAGTTCAAGACCAAAATTAGCCTAATCGGTCCAGCCGTTCACGAGTTTTAGCGAGACTAACGAACAGCAATTCATTTTTATATATACGTACAAAACCTTTGGCCATTTTGGAACAAAATACAATTTCTACATCACTTACACAATCCAAAAATTACTAAGACTATACTATTCTATGCGTAAAATATTACTACTTAATTAAAATACAACCCAAGTTCACCCCACTGATCTAATTTCTATATGTGTAAAAAACGGTAGCAATAACAGAAGGACTCAATACCGAGCGTGTAATTGTGGATACAGCAATTGTCACGGTGACGACTCGTCGGTGTCTTTGTCACTGAAATCCTTATTTTTTTTTGTCTGGTAATCTCCTGGCTAATCCGTTTTATCACGTACAGATGTGAGCTTCGTTTTTTCGGTTGTTAGAATGGAATCTATTGCTATTTTGGTTTGCATTTTATGTGAATTATATTTAAGTATTATTAGTATACATGATAATAATTTATAAATAAGTCAATAGTAAGTCGTTATAATAATTATCACAGCTTTTATAACAGCAAAAAAAAGTGTGTGTGTACTTATGTATGCACGCCAGAAGTTATACTTCTTTGGCCTAACAAAGCAAAAATCAAAAAAAGGATTCTGATTGTTTTAACTGTCCACAATAGTTTTTTCTTCGTTGCGTATTTAACATATATTGACACTGCCAGTTAGAAGAACATATTATATAAATTACTAGCTGATGCCTGCAACTTTGTCCGCGTAGATAACGGGTTTTTAAAAATAATAAGCAAATTTGGAATTGAAGATTATCTCATGTCCTATTCCAGCTCCGGTTCCCGTTTTCGCTCCCGTTCCCAATATATTATATGAATCTTATTTCGAGGAAGATTGCGAAGGCAAACTAAGCATACTATTTGTATAGTTATAGCTCAACGTGAATTTCTGTTTCACAAATCTCGCGGGAACCTTGGAATTTTTCGGGATAAAATGTAGCTTATGTCCTTTCCAAAGCTCTAGTCTATCGCTGGACCAAATGTCATGAAAATCGGTTCAGTAGCTCCGGCGTAAAAGCGTTACAAACAAACTTACATTCGCATTTATAATATTAGTAGGGATTTAATTAATTTGTTGTATTTTTTTTTTGTGTAGATAAATGTTAGCTTTTGAACTTTTATGAAAAATTACAGACAATATGCTCAAGAAGCGACCTGATAATATAGATTCACGTAATAAATGTAATTATGTATATATACATTAGAAAGTTCATTACACCGGAACACAATACATTCTCCGTTGCTCTATTTAGTTTTATCAATAAACAACACAAAATCCACAATTGACAGCACAGATTGTTAACCGTTCAATGAACAGCCGATAGCCGCTCTTTGTGCCAATCTATGGGGTGCCATTAATACCAAGATAAACGTAGCATCGATTGACACCCGACTTTACTCATAAAACTACGCTCTTATTAAAAGGCATTAAGGTCTAAAATAGGTGTAATTAATCCATTGTCCGCATAATCGTGAGTTTTTTTGCGCAATGATACCAGTTCGTGTAGGTTTTGTCGCGACAGGAATTAGGCGGTTTTGTCTTCGTTTTAATGTTCGGAACGTGACCGGTGAATGATATCCTAATTTCTCAATAATTTGTTCGGGTTGCGGTGACAATGATCGCAACCTTTGCGTTCATTATCGATGTTTTTGGAATACAACACTAACTTTCTTAGATTGATTAATGTTGACATTTTCGGATCGTTAGAATTACTATGAATATATTTTTAAGCGACTGGAGAATAGGAAGAGGTTATCTTGCGGAACTCAAATTTTTACGGCACAATATATCTCACTATAATAAAATTCTGTTGCAAACTTAATTTAAATTAATATACATATAATAAATTACCAGAACATTTAGAATCGAAACAAATATTTAATAATTCTTAAGCTCCTTAAAAAGATTTGGAAAATAGTTACTATAATTTCTATTAATGAATACTTAGAAGAAAAAAATTTTAAATGCCTCTGCTGTGCATGCGATAATTTCGTACTTTAAATATTTATTTAATAACAAAATCACATGTAACGCAATTTATGACTAGTAAAAAAACATGTGGTTAAAGGGTAGGATTTTTTTAAATTAGAGTGGGAAAACGGGAAAGTTCACTTAATAGGAATTGTGAATCTGCACCGCTCATAACCAATTGCCATACCACAAGCCTTAATTTTTTTTTATCACAATCAAATCCATTTCAATGAATTTTATAGTCGAGTATGGATTTTATTATTGTTTAAAAAGCAGCTCAAAACTATTTTTAACTAGATTAGGAGCTTAAATTTATTCTATAATTTCCTTATCTTTGAAACCATTTTTCTCTAGTATTCACACTGGTATCAAACGTCAACAGTTCTTCCAAAGTTTCCTAACCTTATTCAGCTATTTATATCAAATTACTTACGGCGTATTTTATTCATCATTGCGATAAAACAACTAAAGAGCAATTTATAACTCAAACTAAATATTAATACACATAGCAGAAAAACAACAAGAACCTAGATAATTATCGTTCATTACGGAAACTATAGCTAGATCAATTTCCGCGCGTATTTATAATACACATAAAAATCCGCCTTTTACGTCGCTGACATAGGCGGAAGTAATACTTTTCCTGCTGATAGTGAAGACAAGCCAAGGAAACAAGGCTCCTCACTGAAATGTGGCTTTTAGAAAAACTAGGG
Source organism: Leptidea juvernica (assembly GCA_949711755.1). Classification (NCBI taxonomy): domain Eukaryota; kingdom Metazoa; phylum Arthropoda; class Insecta; order Lepidoptera; family Pieridae; genus Leptidea; species Leptidea juvernica. The sequence continues at coordinate 2,179,838 of CATIXQ010000038.1, forward strand.
GTTCATTCTTGGTATTTATTCGACTTTAGCGGATATTTTAGGGTTGCTTCGACACGGAAGCGATTCGTTTTAATATTTGTTAAGGAAATTAAGAAGTGGGCGACCCAAAGTATCGATTAGGGTGTTAGGTACAAGGGTGTACATTGTTTGTTTTATGGAATTAATCGTGATGTCTATCAATACGGGGCAGGCGGTATAATTTTATTTATTTATTCGGTAACCCAACAATCGCACAAAAAAATATATATATCTAAGTGTACAGATAACTTACAGGGTTACACATCTTTCATTATCTGTTACCTTCCCGACCATACGACCATTCCAGTTGTATAAACTTGTTTAAAGTTAAATATTATGTTAGTAAAATTACAGTTTATCTAAATATTATGTTAAAATTAAAATTAAGTCTAATACAAAACCACATCATTTACTTCTTATAAATTTTAGTACATTTATTTATAAATATTGTAAACCCATCTGCACCAATGTCCAGGTCTGGTATTTTATTTAGGTACTCATTATATTCTCTTGCCATTCGCTCGATTGGAGAATTAATAATTCTTATGAATTATTGTAAAAGTGTCAACATTAATAGGTATTATAACAGATATTTACATTACATTATTGAGTATTGAGTTGTAGACACCGTTTTAGTTAATATTTTTATCGAAATCAGTGCCATTCGCATATCACTTTTGTAGTGCTTCTGTAAGCGATTACATTTACGAAATTAATTCAACAATATATATAGCATATATGTATATATTTATATATCGCTTCTCACCTTAACCATTATTAGGTATTGAAGAGTGGACGAGACCAAGATACATTAGTTTATTTATAGAATAATATTTATGCTTATCAAAACCCTACATGAGTATTGAAATGCGGGTAGTTTTAATTAAATGTATCCAGAGAAAACGGGGCCACGCACTCTCTCGCACATATGTAGTGGTTGTCCAATTTGGCGCAGGCGTGCTCCGGGTAAATAACTGCGCTCACAAATTGTTATCTTGTGAAACGAGACGTATGATTCGTGCAACGAGGCGTGATCTTCGCTACCGTGGCGTGCCACCGCTCTTCAGCCGTAGGGATGTGGCTGATATCGATATTTTCAGAAACTTTATTTATCTCAAGAATTACACATTGTTACTGAGAGGTATTACTATTCTAGTAAAAGAAAAACACATATGCTACATAAATTGGTATAGAAAAATAAAATTTAAAATAAAAACAAAGCAATGAAACAAACATTGTAGCATAGTTCTCGTAGTCTCGGTAGAGACATAAAATGAAATATTTCTTGTGTTAAGGAGAGCCTTTGGGGATGGAGCAAATGCTTTTTTAAACTTTCCATATTGTGAAGACTAGGTTCAAACAATAAGCAAAAAACGCCTTTTATCAGATGCAAATATGATTGGAATTGCGTAACGTCAAGTTTGCTCTTAAAAAGACTATATTTTAATCTCGCGCATCAACAATGTTTAAGTAAATATCTGAAAAAAAAATGTTAAAAGAATCAATTCGTAATTCATTGTTGTGTACACATAAAAAAACAAAAAAACACTTATACTTAAGTACGAAAAATTAATTTGTTTGTTTTGTAACTTTCCCTTTTTCATCAGTTTACCAATTAATTTTATTTTGAATTTTCAACTTTAACAATGAAAGCATTAAAAAACTAAAGCTAAAGGCCGACTCAATCTAAACAGCTTTCTGAATGTCTCTACCGTGTAATTATTTAAAATAACATCGACATTGTTAGTCCCCATCTCTATAATGTATGAAATGTAATTTTCCGAGGCGAACGAGTCGCGAACATTTGTAGCTTTTGCAAGTATTCCGGGAAATTGCGATCTCCGTGCAAAATATGAGATCTGCCGCATTCGTTTAAATTACAAAGTCAGTTTAAATATAATAATCTGCAGTGCGGCCTGGCGATGGCGGCTGGTTCAGGCTTCCCTTTATAACTGTGATAAATGCGCGTGAAAATACTCGTGAAAACTCATATATATGCATATGAAATTAATTTACTTTAAGCCTTCTTTATATAAGTGTTCATTATTTTTGATTTTGAGCATGTTATTTGATATGCCCGTGAAAGGATTTGTGAGTTGTTTATGTACAAAAGTTTTTAATTTCTAAACTTAATTTTATTTACAAGTACCCACATTTTGTACATTTCCTTTTTTATGGATAATCAAGGCTTCAGGTGATCTGAGTCTCTTGCAACCCCAGAGGTATCTAAGACTCTGCTGTCCCTCCATAAGTCTGTACGTCTGTCTGTTAAAGTTGTTTTCAGTGTGTGTTGCGTTATCTCATAAGATCGGTCTTTCTTGTACCAGGGAGATGCGAAAATCTATATCGAAATCGTTCACACTTATGCTAAGATAAACTACTTGCCAAACTTCTAGGTCAACGGAAAATACCTTATAAGTTTTGAACGTATTTACGTATCTATTTCAACGTTTAGAAGTTTTATTTTATTTTTAGAAGATAATTTTTTTCACAGCTTCAACTTGAGTATTATTGAGATAATATTAGATATTTTCTTTCAACTCAATACTACCACGCGTTTCCGAGGTGGTGGATAAAGGGTCTTGACAAATAAACAGACAGATGGACGGACGAATGTAAAAGCGATCCGTTCTTTTCTTTTTAGGTACGGAACTCTAAAATGTCATTACGTTTGGACGTCTATCGTCACAACGAAACGCAACGCACCAATGGGGACACGCCCTAATAGGGCGATAAAATTTTTCTTTTACCAAAAGTACTTTAAAAATTCAATACAATAGTATTATGATGACTCTATGGTACAGAACCCTTTGTGAGCGAGTCTTACTCGCCCTCGACAAGTTTTTTTCTCTTTTACGTATGTAATATTCAAAAACTTACGGCATGATAATGTTATGATCACTTTTATGAGAATTTCCGACATTTAATTAGAAAGTTCCACGCATTAATAACATAGCAAAGGTCATCTATAAGTGTCATGAACATGGGACATCGATACATCACATGACGCGTCCCGTTGCTATAAGTAACAAGTGTCTATCCTCGAGTGGTCACAACTCACACCGACCTTTGGCGACTAGCGAGCAGTGATGAGTGATAGCGGCCATGTGCTGCGAGTTAACTCATCCCGCGTACAACCCTCGCCATTGTGTAGGGTTGACACTGTTATTTACTAGTCTCATGCGCTTGCTCCGTTCATGCTAAATCAGTCGGAATAAGAAATGAAACGTAACATCATGGTCTTATTAATGTAAATTAATTGGCTACTATGTTTACCTATTAAAGATTAATGGATTTCAATTTAATTTAAAATTATTAAAATTTATTGTTTTCTTCATCAAATAAGAATTTATGATATAATGAAATATATAAAGTAGATTTATTTCTTATGATTTCCGTTTGAAGGAACCTGTGACTTTAAAAGCGTAGTAAAAAAGCGGAACCCATTCCAAATTTACTGTTAATAATTATAAAAATTGATGCCCTTTTTTATATTGCTGTACCTTTTTCTAATTGTTATATTACCACTAATAAGCACAAGTATTGTAATCTGTAATGTGGTATAATTTAGATAAATCTGGAATACACTACCTTAAAGTGTATAATATAAAAAGTGTTTCCCGTAAATAACGTTTATAGTATGTCTTCAAAATCAACACACTCGATTGTTCTCTGAGAGCCAAAAAACTGATAAGTATATAACAAACATCTCCTTTGCGTCGCACAGTCGGGTAAAAATATAATCTGTTTCAAGTGACAGCCCTAGTTAAGACGAGGGTTGCTAAGATAATTATCTTTTTTACTACACCCAACGTAGTTTTAATAACGAGATAAATGCTGCGTAAAGGCTTGCTTCTGACGCGGAAGGAGGGTTTTCCGACTACGACTTTGATTAATATCTTACTTGTTATGATATTTTTATTGAGCAACAGATGCTTTTTATTTTTCAAGTAACTTTCGATTTTTTCCCCGTTTCTCGCGGGGATCTTTTTTTAATTTTACGCCGAATTAGACACACCTTGTTACTTGTGTTATGGCAGTTTTATAGTAGGCGAAAAGTAATCGTGAATTAAAATTTTCACAATGTGTTTCATATTTTATTTTTAAACAACCTGTATATTGGTCATAACTTTATGTCTTGAGTTGCCTTTCGTTTTCAAAGCCATGATTAGTGCGTAAAGTGTCGTGCTATCCGCAATTTAGTATTTAACTATTCGTTATAAAGTTGAGTATTGTTTACTAATTAATGTATCTAAACAGACGGTCACTCAAAAATTCAATACATTACGGTAGCAGGCTATGCGCCTCACCCGTGATACAATAAGTACTGTTGTTGTTGTACCTACATAACTTTATCGGTTTTATAGTATATTATATAATTGTGTATTTATAAGTTAATATTAATATTTATTGTAGGCCATAATAGTATGTTTTCTAACATGCCGGACAAACCTCTGTGGTTTATGGCCTGTTATATATTAATAAATTGTAATTCTATTTTTCACAATAAATAAATAAATATATATATATCCCAAATACACTTTATATACTACAATCAATATTGTGAATTGCTGATATTTATATTTCATGGATATAAGAGGCTTTTACCTTTTGACCTAAACTTATCCATATTATCGTTGGTCATCTTTCGACGTCAAATTAAAAAAAAATGACGTCGATTTTGTCTTTTATCCATCTCTTGGATACCACTCCCATTATCTTTCGTACATTTCTCTCTGTTTTCCTCATTATGTTTTATGCTTATTCGACTAGCCGTTTGGTCTAGTTATATACTTAGGTCTTTTACGTACTTTAGTAAGCAAAAATCGAAATCCGGATAAAGCAAAAGATTTCGGTTTAATTTGTAATGCTAGTCATATAACCATTGGAAAGCTCCTTTTCACGGAATATGTCTCAAGTTGACGGACATAATAATGGTTCTAATCAATGCTAGTAAAAACTACGGGGAATCATTAAAATACTATCAATATTTCCGTAGTAGCTGGTAGCTAGGCTCATTCGTTGGTCGAAATATCTGCCAGCGCTTAGGTCACCAGGAGCTTCAATGAGATGGAGATAGTCTGTAATTGTACAATTTCCGTGCCTTAAGGCGAATAGTAAGCAGAAAACACGAAAACATGGTGTTTTAGAAAAGTTTTGTGGTGAAAGTATAGCATTTCGAGCTATGAACACTACTTAATCATGTTACACATATCCTTAAGTCTTATTTGTACGTTGCTTGTGATTGCTGTTGGTTATAGTTAACACTGCCGAGCCTTTTTGAACTACCACTTTTCTTTGAAGTTAAACAAGTTTTTTGGCATGGCGTGACGCATTTTTTTGGTAGTTCTATCAGAAAAGTTATTCTTATAGCTTGCACTTTTTTGTGTAGGTACATTTATTCAGATTAGTAGTGAATAACGAGGATTGTAAGCATATAAACTGTTTTCCACGCAATAATTTTGAAAATATTGGCTTTGTTACATAGCTGGCGGGCTGACAGCCGTGAACTCATAATATCGCTCAAGGTCGCTGGCATTTAGTGTCACCTTAATATAAACTCCAAACTTTAATACTACAGTAGAATTGCATTGCATTGTGTTTTAATATATATATCCAAAGGTATATTGTATGTACCAGGTATGTACCCAGTGGAAAACTTTTCTCCTAACAATATAAAATAACAATAAAAACAATTAAAATAATATTAACTAATTAGCTGTGGAATAAACTACCTTGTGCGGTGTTTCCGGGACGATACGACATGGGTACCTTCAAAAAAAGCGCGTACACCTTCCTTAAAGGCCGGCAACGCTCCTGTGATTCCTCTGGTGTTGCAAGAGATTGTGGGCGGCGGTGATCACACAACAAAGGTACCCGTACGCTCGTTTGTCCTCCTATTCCATAAAAAAAACTAACAAAAATTAACGAAAAACGTGTAAAAACTGTCTATTTATATTTACTTGATCGTATAACTTATTCACAGTCCATTATGACTCAATGGAAAACAAGCGATGAAGAACTATTGAATGTTATTCACGCAAACTTCACCCCTGCTTTAAGCCAATTAGGGCTAGTTTTCCTGAGTGCATTACAAATAGATGCTTTACAGAGCTTCAATATTCGGCTTATTTGGGTAAATGTAGTGTCTGGTTAAAAATTATAGGTTTAACCTGGAATGGAATAACCCTTGTTTAGATAATAACTGCTGCACCCTAAATTTGACCAGTTTTCGTATAACTATCTATTTATATGTATTTATCGATAGCTGAGACACCGCTGAAAAGTAGATATCTGAATATTAAGTACCTAGATATATTTTTTGAGTCCGTAAGATCGACAAAATACCATTGAATTCTTTTTTGGATTTTTGGGTTTTTAATTAGGTTACGCGGAATCTTAACTTATACTCTAGATTTATTTTCAAAGGTCCCACGCGCCATGTGTATTGGTTTAGTTTACGTTATAGTTAATAATAAATTTTGTTCACAATTTAACAACACAACAAAAGTAATTCAATTGTTAAAAATAATTCTCGGCCAGCTATTTTGCAGATTACAAACAAAAAACTTATTTCAAATTATGGATTTAGTAAAAAGCTCTTGTTATATTTCAGTGTAAACAGATATTTAAGGGCACTTCGCGCTAAATAACCGTTATTCACCAATCATTATTATGTTATAAATTATAATCTAATAAAGGTAAAAACAATAAATCATCTAAGAAAGAATTAATTAAGAATCTATTGATAGATAGGTCTTTCAATTTAAAAGATAATTTACGTTCAAATATGTTAAATGTACAAAAAATTTCATTAAAACTAAATATTGAATCAATATGGGATAAATAATAGCTTTGGTTATGAAAATTAAATTATCAAGGGTGGTTGCATGATAAATGGCCAAGCTGTGACTATCCATAGCCTGACGTGGACTAATAGCGTCATCTATTATGAAGCCAAGGTATCCACTTTAGTGATCACAATATCCGACAGGTGCCGCTACACACTAATGTTGTAACTATAATGGTATTTATCGTTTTGGAATTATATTAAAGATGAAATTCGCAACAATGTTTTATTTAATATTTATAAAATTGTTCCAAAGTATTTTTAATGTAAATAAGTCATAAATACAAACACGTGCCCGATGATACATAAAGTTCTACTGTATCATTAAACGATGTTAGCAAAACATCCAAGAGGTTCTACAGTAATTCGCTAGATGGCGCTTCTACGCAAAATTGACTAATTCTCTAATTCTAACTAATTTTAATAATTCTCTAAATTTTTTTCAGGTGCTTGGGAAGAATGGCGTTCGAGGATGGCTGGATGGCACAACAGACAAAACAAATTGGCTCAAATTTGTCCGTTCTACCAATTATTCGAATGACGTCAATGTCCAACATTTACTACTTGCCGGTCAAGTAAGATTTGTAGATCTTTTTAATTCCTTTCCTAATTAATGATCCTTGTGGTGATGTTGGCAGTTGGAATGAATAATAATATATAATTTTTTTTTCAATTGAAAATTAATTAAACATAAATAAATTTAGCAGTGGCTATTTAACAAATTAGAGAAAAGTTTAGAAAATATATAAGTACAACTTTTACAGTCTAAGTATTCCAAGACCCTAAATGTGGATGATTATACAAATCTGTCTGTAATTCCATCCCTTGTTCGAGTCTACTTTACAAAAGCTTGCCACAATTAAGTTTTTCGCGAGAAACTATAATTATTTCAACTTTAGTGCAATTAAGTCAAACGAATCACAACCCTCATTAAAACTGCGTCTTTCTCACTACCCCCAATAAAATTTGAATGTGGAACGTTGGTAAGTTCCGGTGGCAGAAAATCGGTGTTCCCTCGAACAACTGTGACCCACTTCCGGTCAGAGGGGAGTGAACAGATGCGATGATTAGATTCATTCTACACCCTTCAGGTTAAAAGCCATTTGATATTTGCCCTACGTTTGACGCTGGAATCAAATTTACTTTATTATGACTAAAAACGAAAAATATTACGTAATTTGTGTTTACACAAATTTTCAATCGTTGAATTATTGAGTAAATATTCACCTTGTAATGTAAAATCGTAAGTCCATGTTTTTATTATGAAAATAATAAATAGTAATTGGTACGCCCTGCCCATTACAATGCAGTGCCAGGATTCTTGAAGAACCCCAAAAATTCTGAGTGGCACTAAAATTACGCTCGTCACCTTGAGACATAAGATGCTAAGTCTCATTTGCCCAGTAATTTCACTAGCTCACTGCACCCTTTAGACCGAAAGACAATAATGCTTACACATTACTGCTTTTCGGCAGAAATAGGCGCCGTTGTGGTACCCATAATCTTGTCGGCATCCTGTGCAACGGAGCCTCCCACTGGTAAAAATGTGGTATCTTAGTGCTACTATGTTTGTCTGCCTTTTTAGGGATAAGGAGACACCAGACTCTCTTTCAATACTAACCAGAGAATTACAGAAATTCAAATGATTTGAGTTTTTTTTAGTGTTAACTCCGCCAATATTTGGCAATATTAACAACTTATTGGCGACTCAACATATCCTGAGAATGCTTCGTGTAGAGGCGAAACACATGCCTAATTGTTTAAAGACAAATATTGGCGGAATTAACAGTAAAGAAAACTCAAATCATTTAAATAATTATGGACTTCCGCAAAGTAACGCCTACTTCAATAAATTTTCTTGAATGAACAGAAACGCTGTCGTCTCTTGATATATTCTGTTTGTTAGTTATAAATTATAATGTGTATGAAGTTGTCGATTATTTTTCAATGTGATGCTGCTTTTGGCAGCTTATAATGTAAACTTTGATAAGTTTTTTATTAACATTATAAATATTTGTGAATTTTAAATCCGGCAAGCTGATTGGGCTAGGTTGCTCAAAAAAATCAATCATACATTTAATTTTAATGAAAATTTTCTTTTTAAGGCTTGTGTTTAATTGCGAAATTCCAAAATTACTTATCTGATTGTACTTTCGAGTAGTTTTCACAAACAAAATAACTCACATGTGCATCTATAAGTTTTCAAAGGATAACAGGAATGAAGATGACGTATTACTAGTAATAATAGTATTTAGTTTATTGTAAAATGAAAATAAATCTGCATTCAAAAAATAAGATACAAATGTTATCATGATAATTCCAGATTTGGTACAAAGTGGTTGGAGACATAGCATCAGGACAGGAACTACTCCTGGGACCAAGGACACCTCTACCCTTACAAGACGTCTTAGCGGCTGGAGGTAAATTTTGTTCTCTATAAATTTCAACGGGCACTGCTTATCCCCATGAATTACATCTTGATAGATCGTAGGAGCCTTTAAACTCAAATATCTTGTTGAAATTTATTCCTTCAGAATTCATAACGTCTTCAATAAATCTCTACCACCGCAAAAAATAGTTTAGAACTCTAAGAGAGAAAAAGCTCATGGTAAATCTGCCGGTATACATTTTTGTGCTTGTTTAAAAAAAATACAGTTTATAGAATATTATAACTTTATAATGTTATTGCTATTGCTATTATAATCATAATATAGTACCTGGCTGTCTGTTTATTGAGATATTATGCTGTTGAATACTAAGATGTGCAAAAGAACATTTTTAGCAAGTCAACAAGCTCAATTTAATAAAGATTCTAAAATTACAAGCAATCGGTCATTCCACTCGGAATAACGTCTAGAAAAATATACCGAAACTAAATAAAGTATTAGCACATAAAAAGTTGCAATTGTTATTAACAAATTATGATAAAAAAATATAGCATTTAGTTTTTCATTAGCATCTCCAGAACTATTCATATTTAAGAAATTTTGAAGAAAGATGACTAAAAAGGAGGAAATTTCCAGTAAAAACATTTTGACTTTGGGAAGTCTATCGAAATTTATTTATAATTTTAATTCAACGACGAAAATAGGTCTTTGCGCGGCCGCTACGCTAGAGAACTACTAACAAAGGAAACGCCAACATCTCACACTGGGTATATTCTAGAAAGTCCCAACATAATGACAAGTAAACTATGTTACGCATAGCTGACTCCAAACAGCAGTTAATTGGAGTCACCTGCCCTATGGCTGGCCCTAGTACTGCTTTAGAAGTTTGCCAATCTACAGGTTGTAACAAATTAAGCTCAACTAACAAACAAACATAAAAACCTACAAAAATGTAAGATAGAGAGGGATATCTAAATCAAGGTAGTGATAATTATTTAGAAATAGTTGATGTTTTTTTATACTACTAAAAGGGCAAGTAGGTCACATAATGAGGTGTGAAATGGCCCGCCGTTATAGTCAGTGGTCAAATGATGCGTTGCCTAGATTTAAATAAGGAGCTTACTGAAAATATTTTAATGATAGTTGAGGAAGGTAGAGTTGCAAACCATCGAGCTAGAGGTATATTTCAGGTTTGTTATGTTCTGGAAAAAGAAAGCTGGCAAATTGCTATTTTTTCTGAACTACAGTCTAGAACGTTCTTATTTATTACTAGATTCAGCGAAGATAAATAAATAGGTTTACGAGAATATATTATTAACTACCTAATGGAGAAAAGGCTTCAATTTAAAAAGGCTGCCGGTTGTAGCGTATGTACATAAAAGTTGAATAAATATAAACAATAATAAATGCTTACGCTCAAATGACTTGGAGATGGCAGAGGACTAGCATCATCTGATAGTAAGCCATTTTCTCAAGCCTGTGAGAAAGTAGCACATACTTTTTTTTATATAAGAGGGGGCAAACGGGCAAGAGGCTCACGGGATGGGGAGAGGTGAGGCAACCGCCTATGGACATCCGCAACATCAGGTGTCAAGAGCCGGCCTTTAAGGTGGGAGTATGCCCTTTTCAATGTCCCTAAGTCGTATCAGTTCGGGAAAACCACAGCCGGTAAAGGCTCTTTAGAAAACTCTTTAGCGATAGTTGTTAGTATCTGTTTTTGATCGCAAATATTGTTTTTATTTCTCATTCATTTTGGAAAAATTATGCCTGCAACCAAAATCAGGAATATAATGTTATGATACATTTGATTATCCCTGTTCATCAAGATACGATAGAATTTATTCTGAAGCATTGTGACAGACATCTAAACAATTAAATAATACTAAATACATTTAAATCGACTCATGCATCAGAAGAATCCCTATCAAACTATCCCAAGGTTCGACTTCCTAAATAGCTTATGATTTTGTCATAGGTAAAAATTGCTCTTGTGTGACATAGATTATATATTCTAACGTAATTAATACATTTGACAGTAGCTTGATAAGTTCATGCTGTAGTTAAACAAAAATCACAAAGCACAGGGCGCATGGCATGGGGCGTACAGGGTGGCACGCGCATGTGATATTTAATTTAGATAAATCGCGACGAACGAACGCGACACACCATGTGAAAAATCACGCATATGTTATATTAACGGTAGGGTCCAAGAGCGTTAAGCACTGGATACTCCATCATATTTTTTAGGCCATCGCCCGACGACTGTTTACTCGTACACATAAAAATTGCCTCTGTTCCATTTTACTTCAAACTTTTAACAGATTATTTAAACTGTGGTATTTCTTGTATCAGTCATCACAGACGAGATTTGAAGATTCTTTGATGGCTAGCCTGTCAACCTACCACTATCATTGAGTAATGAAGGATATTCCTAAACAAGCTAGATGTGTACAATCTGCACTTCACAGCCTTGGTATTTGTTCTTGGTAGTTGTTTGTTTGTTTTGTTTATAAAACATTTTTAACACCCAGAATAGTAAAAAAAAATTCTGATAGCTTAACTGGGTATTATGATATAGCAGTAGTTATCGTGTAATGAGTACCTATCATCTAACATTTGTAAAATGATAGAACTGCAAATATTGATAAGAGTGGCAGTGAGTTTTGAGGTACTTTTTCTGCTTGCTGCTGATTAAAACTGAATTTTTGATGTGAAAATTTCTTAAGCATCGTTGTAATTTGAAAGTCTATGAAATGAAAAAGCGCGACAGTAATAAGAGATAGACATTTCATAAGATTTAACGTGGGAGAAAATAAGATAGGAAGCAGTAAACAGTCTTTTGGTACCAGGCGATCATAGTTGAAGAAGATATTGTCATATGAATGTTAATATAATATTCGTGCGCACGACGTATTACTACAAAGACACCAGGAGAACATAAATATATTATCGGTGATAGTAATGTCTTTCACAGCGGTTGAAATCATGTGTCATCCTAGCAACATGTACCAGGTCTTCATATGCAGTTTAGAGGTTCATGCACAATGCAGGTTTCACTTCTGTCATGTGTCCGTATACAACTTTTCAACCTGAGTATTTACACAAGAGTATAATATTATTTTTGAGTTTGAGTTTGAAAACTCCTAAGACAAAACTCCATTCGCCGTTTATTAAAACATTATTCATTTCATTAAGGGAGGTCAAAATCACAATTTAGGTATAAATTTATCATGATTATTGCAGTGCAGGCGACGAGCACTACAATATTACATTCATTAGAACTGTATTAATCCTTGGTAGAAACATTAATAACTAGGTCATATCTAGAATCACGACATCGGCGGCGGAATAAGGGTCTTCAAAGCTTCCGGTGACGGCGTAGCACTCGGCACCGTTCCGTGTGATTTATGCGATCCCAATTGCACGTAATTACCGTGTTGTTTGATCAAATTATCTGCAATGACTTTTCCTTACGCGATTAGGGCTTATAGTGACTCAGACTTTTAATACTCGATTTTTCCTTGACATAAATATGTAAGTACTACTGGGCAGTTTCTTTTTTGGGATTTAAATATCACCTCACACATAGATTTGAGACAAAGTTAAACACAGTTTAATGTTCCCGTATCTTCAGTTTTATGTACTCCCGTAAAAGTATTCCATGATATCTACTCCACAGAAAATCGTTATAATCAAGTTACGTTACAGGGAGTGACATTGGCTTGATTTTATAAAACCAATGTAAGTTTCTCGTGAAAAATTTAAAACTAAATTGTTAACAAAATCCAATGAATAATTTTTTCAATTGTTTTCTCTAAACGTGTTTTACTGCACTGGGTTTAAGCGCTTTTCAGACACCGATCAAGTCACAGGTCAAGTTACAAATCGGAGTCCAGATATAATGAATTCGGCAAAAGAAAGCTATCGAACAAAAGAGAAAGATGTGTGGCGATTAAAGAGAAGAAAAATATTTCGTTCACCGCTGTTCTCTGAGTATGGTTAAGGCCCAAAAGAAAAGTACGGAGAGTAATGTACATGAATCAACTCGTTTTTTTATAAAAAAGTATTCACATTAAAGTCACACAAACATGTGATCATTCTGACCGCTAGTAAATCAAATCAAACCAAAATCACTTTATTCATTCAGAACATGACACTTATGAATGTGAAAAGTTTTTTCTAAGCAAGAAACGCTTAGCAACTGTTTTAAATCAACATTTACAGTTTCATCATTTTACAAATAATTTTAATTACAATATTTGTATTGTGAATACAATGTATAACGAGATGTCATGTGGGTAACCCAAACATCAGCTGCATCCTCGACAATGACTCACACTATCTCTAATTATTTCAAGCGATCTGCAGTCACTCCAGCCAAACATTCGTAATAACTCTCCGGGCTTGCACAAGACATGATTGATGACATTTCATGGGCCTATCATTCTTTCATCCACAGATTTGATAACAGTCGCTCTGTTAAAGGATTAATGGATAATACGTAGATAAGAATTATATTAAGGTTAAGTGAAATTGCAATTTTGTAACTAAGCCTACAAGTAATCAATCTCTTGTTAACAGGTTTATGTAATGGTTTCGGTAAGCTATTTATCGTTGGCGGATGTTTTAAGTTTGAGTAGGAAATATGATTCCAGACCTTAACTACCGTACAAATATACTTGGCATAAAGTTATACTTGAGAATAAAACAAGAATAGGCAAAATGTTAACTATATCGCTGACAACACTGCCAATACAATGATAATTCTGAAGTTTTCCGAATGTCAAATCTTGTAAATCAACGCGAGAAAACTTATAAGTCCGAATAAACCAATGATAAGCAAAATGTCTATTTTTAAATATTTTGCATATTCTTGGTTTTTCTCAAGTATAACTTTATGTTTATGTAGCAATTATATGTTGGACACCGCCAACATGCATTGCTATGCAGACGACAGCACTGGTGATGCCGTATACACGGGCCATGCAGGTCTCTCTCGGGAAAACGTCGACCAGTGCCGGGAGAAACTTGTGTCTTCTGTCGAGTCCTCTCTCGAGAAGGTCGCGGAATGGGGTAAGTTGAACCTTGTCCAATTTAACCCCCAGAAGACTCAAGTTTGCGCGTTTACCACTAAAAAAACCCCATTTGCCGTATCACCGCTCTTCGAGAACACTTTCCTTAAAGCCTCGCCTAGTATCGGAATGCTGGGTCTCGAAATCTCGAGCAAATGCCAATTCCGTGGCCATCTGAAGGGCAAAGCCAAATTGGCTTCGAAGAAACTGGGCGTAATAAATAGAGCACGGCAATACTTCAAGCCGGCCTACATTCTAGCGCTCTACAAAGCGCAGGTCCGGCCTCACATGGAGTATTGCTGTCATATCTGGTCTGGCGCACCCCAGTATCAGCTCGATCCATTTGACTGCGTGCAACGCAGAGCAGCTCGAATTGTCGGGGAGCTAGCGCTCTGTGAACGGCTGAATCACTTGGCGTTGCTTAGAGACGTCCCTTCACTGTGTGTCTTCTACCGCATTTATCACGGGGAGTGTTCCGAAGAGCTGTTCAACCTGATTCCTGCCGCCGAATTTCACCTTCGCACGACACGCCACAAGTTACGATATCATCCCCACCATCTGGATGTGTGGTGGTCCTCCACAGTGCGGTTTTCAAGGAGCTTTCTTCCTCGTACTACGAAGCTGTGGAATGAGCTTCTTTGTGCGGTGTTTCCGGGACGATACGACATGGGTACCTTCAAGAAAAGCGCGTACACCTTCCTTAAAGGCCGGCAACGCTCTTGTGATTCTTCTGGTGTTGCAAGAGAGTGTGGGCGGCGGTGATCACTTAACACCAGGTGACCCGTACGCTCGTTTGTCCTCCTATTTCATAAAAAAAAAATCTTAGCGTACAGACTATCAGAGAGTCCAATAATGAGGGACAAATTTTTATATCTAAATTATTTCAGGTTTCTCTAATTCCGCCAATATTTGTCTAATAAACAATTCGACATGTGTTTCGCCTATACACGAGGCATCCTCAGGACCTGTCTCGTGCCAGATTTTGGCATTTCATTTGGATAATTATGGATTTCCGCAAAATAACGCCTACTTCAACAAATTTTAATTTGTCAATGTGTTTATTACCTTAGTCAAAATAGTAAATGCCAAGGGTTGCTGACTGTTTACGACTTGTCAATCAAAAGTCGGTTACAGTTACAGTATCTTACTGGATCTCCGTTAGAGATGTTTTTTTCTCTCCCACAATGTCTATACGCTAGTATTTTATAAATCTGTGTTTGTTACCTATTAATACGGGCCGGAAAACAAGCAACAAAATTAAAAATATTAATTAAGCAGCTTTCCAATCTGCTGTGTTATCAAAATATACGAAATAAACAAGTTTTTATAATCTACCCGCCTCAAACAATAATAATAATAATTCGAGCTTAACCCTTTATTAGTGGTCCTTTTTTGAAATTGGCCGCGTGCGTTCGCGCGTAATGAATGAGTGTCGCGTTGACATTTGTCATCGTGCAATTGTCGCACAGATTAAAATTGATGACGTTGCTTTGTCCGCCGTCGCGTACGCCTTTGTTGTAAACAGCCCCATTATCATATCGCACAAATAATATTTCATATTATCTGATAACACAGTGGATTTATTGAAGCTGAGAAACAAATTAAACGTTGCAGTATATAATATTGATTTGGCAGAAAAATTGTCCATTAAATTTGGAAAAAGTCCATTAATTTGTACTATCTCTTGAAATATTTATGTTTAATATAAAAAGTCCTGGTTTTATTTTTAAAAGTTGTTAAATCAAATCAATTTAATAAAAAGCATTTAATTTGGTGGTTAATAAATTTAAAGAAATATTTATTGTATAAATTAATCAGTTTAAACACTTCTGGATACCTTATAGAGCATTGACAGACATTACTTCTAATACAGGTGGAGGTCCTCGATTCAACTTCGTTTGTTTGTTTGTCACCCCGTATTTCCGCTGTTTGGGAATCGATTTGATTATTTTTTTTCGCGTGAAAGTATTTCCAAAATATAATGGTGGTAATTACTAATAACTACCTGAAAACAATGCAAGTATTGAATTTTTGACTAATTTTTAGAGCATGTTTGACGTCGACGTATATTTTTTGGTTGGTATTTCTATACCAACGAAGTAGATAAGATTTAACTTATGTATAATATAAACGTTATTTATTTTACCTAAAATTGAAGTTTAATAACACTATTAATTTTTTTTCTTTACAAAATCGTATGCGTAACCACAAACAACACGTTTATATTAGTTCAAATAGCACCTTATGTCATATTTTGCACAATAGAGACACCACTGAAACGCAAAGATCCCTCGAAACGGGATGATTAATCAAAAAATTAACCATTAACAATGGCCTCACACCCCATTAAACCGGGCACAATCGTTGGCGTCCCACATCGTGTATTTATTTAACAATCAAATAAATATTACAGACTATAAAATAGAAATATTTCAATTTAATATTCCCGCCCCCAGTGAAGGGTTAAAGCTGTTTCGGGAGCGTTGTCGCGTTTTTGTTCGCAGATTAGACGGATTCGCGCCTATCTTGATCGGACGGACAATTAAACAATTTTTATTCAGCACATCATTTTTGATGTCGAATTAATCTGACTTTTTAATAACGTTTTTATAGAACATCTGTCCCATACTATTTTAACTAGATCGCGAATGATCTAGAATGAGATTTGTTAGTTGATGGTCAGATTGTGATAATACTTTGATTGAGTGTTCAGGGGACGCACACGACGGCCTAAAAAATCTATATATACAAATAGAAATCTATACGTTCCGAAATAAAACAAAAATATTATCCTGTACCCATGCTAATCGTAAAGCCAACTGTATATGTCCTAAGCAAGCGTCCGAAAATTTAATTTAAATTCGTATATTCGAACGTTAAATGTTTCCGGCGTTTATTTGCAAGACATGCAGAAAACTTCAGAATTATCAATGTATTGACAAAGTTGTCAGCGGTATATGGCCGTTCCCAATATACTATCTACAGATCGACGTCATTGATAGATAGAGATAAATTACTACCTTCTACTGTCAGTAATTAGCTGTCAATAATCTCAAGCTGTCCCAATATACCCAATAAGTCATTCTTATCGCCTTGTATTGGGACGCGTGAATTGCAATTTCCATACAAACTTTATATCGCTGGTAAGCTATATGTCGTCCCATTGACAAACAGCGTGTACGGATAAAAAAACGTCAACGTTAGTTACGATTTTTATCTAAAGTAAGAGATAGACTGAATATTGGGAACGGCCGTTAGTCAACATTTTGCATATTCTTGGTTTATTTTCAGTTTTAACTTTACGCCAAGTTATTCGTAAGGCGGTAAGTGTATTATATATTCAAATTAGCGATTTACTAGCATCCTTGGGCAACGGACAATAGGGGCGAGGTCATACCGGTACTTACCACCGCGGGGTCTAACGGTAACCCACACCTGATGTGTTCCGGAGCACGCAGTGGACACTCCAGCCTCTCACAGCTGCATCTACCGCGATCGAAGACGTGCTCAATGTATTATTCAAACATTCTTGCATTACAATCTCAACATCTTTACTCGATAATTGGAAAGGTTGTACGCCAAATTCAGCAAGCGATTTTATGCATATATTCCGTTATACGTGTCCATAACTCAATAAAAGGAAACCAGAATTTAATATGTTTATAATAACAATAGCTTCTTCTATTTATATATTATAATCTTATTATTAATTCTTAATTACCAATCAATATTTTGGTGATAATTTGAATTAGCGTGAATTTCGATTAAAAACAAAGAAAATCTACATAGTATAAATCATTGATAACATACATTGAATTAAAATATTATTTTAAACGACGAAGCTGTGAATGTTGATTTAAATGAACATTGCAATGAGTTTCTTGTTACTTCTTCTCATTATAGCTTATCCTTTTCGAAAGTGGTGGTAAATGGTAAAAATTATAACTTGACATTCATAACAATTTTTTTTTTGTAAACATTTCACTGGGAATGTCTCATCACAGTTTTGTATTCACTGATATGATCATATTTCATGTTTTTCATTCTTATGGTATATAGTACGACCTTGCCAAAACCCGGCCAAACTGCCTTAAAAAAAACAACGCCCGCTGAGTTTCTTGCACCCGTTCTTCTCAGGTCTGAGGCATTCATTTCCGATTTCATAATTTTATCATACAAAATTTAATCATAATTTACTTATTTATTTTTAAAGAATTCATAAAATCACCCAAAATTTTATTTGGACAAACGATCACATCGGGTGAGTATTATATTATAATGTGGTTACAGCATACGCGTCATATTACAATATTAACATTTCAACTGTAGACCACAATGATCGCGAGAAACGACAGGTGTTTCGTTAATGGGTGAGGTAACGTTAAATTCATTTAAAAGATCGGTAAGTCACCGGCCGTCACGCCCAGTAAATTCGCCATTTGGTAGCGACGCGACGTGGGAAAACTTAACGGCGTACTCGGAGCTTTTGGGAAAGTCCACGCGTATTCTTTTGTTTTTATAAATACGTTTATATATCGTGCATTGCGCAGTATGTTGACTAGTTTGTCAATGTTTTTGATACGATAAGTCATTATCAGCGAAACTATTTCGTTTACATTGTAATATACATAATTTCGAAAGTGAGAGTGTTTTTGTGTTAAATAATTCGAAGTGTTAATCGCCTAATTGAATTTTGTGTTATTTTAATCTTTTAAACAAATAATTATGATGTATAATAATTAAGAGTAGAAAAGGTACTTTAAGGCGAAGTAAACATACAGGTTCTTAAGTATTTGCTTGTTTTGTCAAAGTTTATTATTTTTATTTATTTATTCGATCCACCAGTGATAATAACATTAATTCAAGCAACAATAAAATATTTAATCTAAAGTTAATTCTAAATGTATTATTGTTTAAGGTAGATACAGCATGCACTTAATATGAAGCTTACAAATATTTATATCAAATGAAGTACTTATACATAATTAAAAAAACATATTAACTTATTACCGAAAAAAAAAACACAGTGAAATAGTTCTAGGTAGTTCGCTAATATAACTTATAACTTATATTATGTCGTCAGCGAGTACAATTATATACATATATAATAGTTCACGAATCTCCATAAAATCTTCTCGTCCCAAATACCACAGTGTCTGAAGACGAGAGTTTTTAACTAGTGTGTGTTGCCAGTGATAACATACGGAACGCTGACGTGGTCGATACCTATGGGCCTTATGAGGAAGCTCATGGTCGCTCAGAGGGCAATGGAGAGCGAAATCAAATCAGAAATGAGGAGATCCGTAGGAATACCAAAATCACTGACATATCCCAGACGGTTGCGAAACTGAAGGTGCAGTGGGCAGGGCACATAGCTCGATGGACAGATGGCCATTGGAGAGTAAAGTCCTTGAGTGGCGACCACGTTCCGGACGACGTAGTGTTGGTAGGCCCCCCACAAGATGGACCAATGATCTGGTCAAGATCACCGGAATAGGTTGAATGGGCACCTCTTTTTGTTCTGGAAAATAAAAGAATTAAGTGTCTGTGGGGCAATAGGTGGAGACGATTACTATTATCAAATTCAAAGTAGCATTCGAAAAAGTAAGCCTCCGATCTGAGAAGAACAGGCACAAAAACTTCTTTTAAGGCATCTTTTATTTCATAAAAATATCATTACAATGTAATTTCGTCCAATATAATTCATTATTTAGTAGCCTTAGGACCGTTGTACCATTCACAGTCTGTGGTATCATTAAGAAAGTCATTTATGCAATAGAAACCCTTACCACACAAACGTTTTTTAACAATTATTATTTCATGAATGAACACAAGTGTTAGTAAAGTAGTAGTAGTTGTCGTAAAGTTAATGCCATATTATTATACATCGCCATATTACTAACTGGACTTAACTGAGTAGTAGGTATAACAAGTAAATGTTTCTTCTTGTGTTAACCTTGTGATTATCAGAATTTCTAATCAATCTAGCTACTGTGCTTATATACATACATAACATTATCTTACATTCTGAAATATAATTATGAAATTGTAAATCATGATTTAAAAGAGTGGCAATGAGTTTCATGCTACTTCTTCTCATTAACTCAACCGTTTACGAAGTAGCGGTAGATTCAATGACAATATTTTTTTAGACTTTCATAAGTGTCATTTCCGTGACTTACATGAATATAGTGATTTTGATTTGATTTGAAACATAGATGGAAATGATCATAATATGTCTGTTATAATTATGTATATTGTACCTAATATTATATTTTAAGTTAATAAGTTCAAAAAATCTCAGAAAATGAACTGACCCCTACAATTAGTGACTTCACGCATAGGTGGTTTGATATGAATGCAAGTTGGGTCAAGTGAGCATATTAACCCTCTGTCAGGTAGGGTGGGGGCGGGTGGACAATTTGTATCAAACACCTCTGTTTCGTGTTCACCTCATATAGTTATTGGTTGACTTCTGAACTAGTGTCATTTAGGTGAATCTGTCCTGAGGATTTTGTGAGTTTTTTTTTTTAATTTTATTTACAATGCGCTTTCTATCTCATTTCAAACTTAATCAGGACCTAGGATTCCTTTATTTATATTTTTTGCACATTATGTCCTTATTCTTAATTCTTTATTATGTCCGATTATTTTTTTAAACTTTATTTTAGTTATCATTTTTTTTAAATATCTTATTCAAATGATGAGAGCTTTGAATATTAATTATTATTTTCTGAAATTATAGGTATTATTTATTTGAACGAGTACAAGCTTACAATTGAAAGAATATTAGATTCAATTTTGTAATACTTATAGCGAAATCTTTCAGTGTCTGTTTCACCTGATTCTAGACGTAAGATTTCTTTGAAATATAGCCCATGAAATAATTTTCGCTATATGACTATTCAGAGCTACTTACATACTATAGACTGATAAATATAGAAATATAGCCAGAAGTACTGATTTCTGGCTATATTTCTTGTTAATAAACAACGAATGATCTTCAAGTAGATTATTTGATTATAAGTTTGAAGTAACTCAAGCAGAACAATTCCAGTGCTACAGTTTAGCCGTTTCTAATAATTAATAGTTAACCTATGACATCAGTATCCTTGTCAGTCACGGATGCTGGCTATACAATGCTCGAGGCGTGGCTTCGCTCGTGAACCGAATAATTTGCGTGCACACTTCCGAGCTATGTCGTGATCTTCAAATCATTCTATCGATCTATTATCGATACATATTCAATATTTATTTGATGAGATAATTTAGTTTAGTTATATTTTTAGGTAAGGCAGACCTGCCGTGTCTTTTTGCCGTTTTTCCAGGATGAAATGACATGGGTACCTTCAGAAGAAGCGCGTTTACTTTCCTAAAAGGCCGGCACTATTATTCCTCTAGTGTTATATAAGAATGTAGAAGGTGGTGATTAATTTGCTAAATATTGAGTTGCTGAATGTAAGGATTTATAGAAAGTGGCAATTTTTCGATCGTTTGCTATTATGTTTATACATACTAGGTTTTAAATAATAACGGCTGGAAAATTTTGGTTTTGGGAATCAATCTGAATTATGTTCTGGCAAATACAAGGTTTATGTTGGATAATCTGACGATATAGTTTTAATTTTTAGCTTGTTTTTTCAAATTTTATTATATAATATCTACTTTGACGGTTACCTTGTTTTCGAGGTAAATCCCTTACGATTACGAAGTGTACTAAACTTAAAATTTTAAAAAGGAACTATATCATTTTACATTTACAACATATTTTATATTCAGTCAAAATACAATTACGTGAATTAATAATAATAACATAATTATTTGCAATTAAAAAGACATTTTGACCTTAAACTATCTGAACTATAATTAAATTATGTCAAACTTATTTTATTTGTGAATTTGTTTTTTTTTTTTATTCTTTATTTATTTACATCTTTGTCATTACAATGACGAAATAAAATAGTGGTCCCACAAAACTATCTTGATATTTTGTCTATGGGATTTTGTTACTTGGAAAATTTTGTAACTTAAATAGAATGAGCTTCCTTGTGCGGTGTTTCCGGGACGATACGACATGGGTACCTTCAAGAAAAGCGCGTACACCTTCCTTAAAGGCCGGCAACGCTCTTGTGATTCCTCTGGTGTTGCAGGAGAGTGTGGGCGGTGGTGATCACTTAACACCAGGTGACCCGTACGCTCGTTTGTCCTCCTATTCCATAAAAAAAAAATAAAAAATAAAAAAAAAAGATGTAAAGTTATGGAGTTTTTTTATAAACGTGGAGGTGAAAATATTTACACAATATTATTTAACATTACTAAGGACTCTTATTATTTAAATATTGATTTATAAAGTGTCCAGATTGTCAATATAATGTTTTTTTAACATATTTTTAAACTTTATTTTATTAGGTTCGTGTCTTATATCTGCTGGTAAACTGTTTAATATATATGGGATTCTCTTTTTTTAATTGTCTATCCCCGTAATAATTAAATAATTAAAAAAGTAATGTTTAATGCGTTACTTTTTTTAACATAAGTGGAGGCCAAAGGGCAAGAGAAATATTGCGATTTTTTTTTAAATAAAGTAGAGAATAGGTAGGTACTTAGTTTAGATTTGTTGGCCATTTTAAATATATTCTTAACTTCAATTACAGGTCGTGAAACTGTTAGTCAGCAATCTTCTGTATCTTTGTCACTGACAGAAGACGAGGAGAGAGAAGACTCGGAGCCACGCTGTTCCTTCTGCGACGCACCCTTCCCTAATATTGACGCGTAAGTGTTTTATAGTATCGCTCTGTCTTTTCTTAACTCCACTGTACAAACACACGGATCACGCCTCAAGAAGGACAGAAAGTATATACGGAAAAGTATTAAAAATTCGTCAACAATGTTATTTTGTTTGTTATCTAAGTTCTGTTGGAGTCGTATACCTATAACCATTGCGTTCACATCTGTAGCTTGTTGCTTAGTTTAAAGGATTAGTGTTTTTTTTTATTACAGTGGGACGAGATGAGCAGGACTTTCAGGACGTTCAGCTGATGGTAATTGATACGCCCTGCCCATTACAACGCATTGTCGCTCAGGATTGTTGAAAAACCCAAAAGTTCTGAGCGGCACCACGATTGCGCTCGTCTCCTTTAGTTATAAGATGTTAAGTCTCATTTGCCCAGTAATTTCACTAGCTGCGGCGCCTTTCAGCTCGAAACACAGTAATGCTTACACATTACTGCTTCACGGTTGAAAAATTCGCCGTTGTGGTACCGAAAATCCCCCCGGCTTCCTGTACAGAGAAGCCTCCCACTGGTAACTGACCTAAGTCGCCTCTTACGACACGCATTGTTTCCTCATTCTTAGGGCAGTGTTAAATAAATTTGTTAAGTTTAGTTAACCAAGTTATATATTTATTACAATCAATTTTATAGCAGGTCTTACTGTTAATAATATCAATACGTTCTTGACCTCGTAACGACTAAAACGCCAGTTTATCTGCCTCATCCATTTCACGTTCCTTGTAAAAGTCACCTCACTACCACTTCGAAATCTATTTGGTCCGAAGTATAGAGCTAGAGATGTGCTCGTTCGATAAGAAACATCGATGATTTGTTGCCGGTCCGGTCTTGGCACGCGACGCTGCAACATCTCTTAAATTCCTCACGCTTTCGACATTGCTTTTTGCGGTGTGTAATTACAAACTGAACACACCTATTGAAAGGGAACTTTAAATGGCTTTCGAATGAGATTTATTTATTTTTATAAGTCAATTATTGTGATGAAGTGTTGCTATTAGGATTTCGAGGTGTTTGAATGATTTGTTCTAATAAAACTAGTGTTTCTATGAGAATATTCGTAAGGGACAAGCAGGTTTTTGGGTAATTTTTTGTAAATAACTTGATGGCGAAATTAATTTTTAATAACCCGACATTTTTGTTTTACATTTTTAGCTCAAATCTTATTTCACTCATGACTGTGTCAAAACAACGGCACTAGTATTTAATAATTCTTCGTTTAATATCTAATAAGAAAAAAAAAATGTGTTTTAATGAGCCATTAGTATAAGGTCCAACCTTTTTATAGTGATTCTCAGAAAAACGTTGTATTGTGAACTACAGACTAAATAGTTCCTATGTGATGGTTGAAAATGAAACATTAACGCGAAATAATTGATTTCTACCGCGTGATAATCGATAAAACCGAATAGCGTGTGCCATCATATTCCATTGAAGCGACGTATTCACATTATTAATTCACTGGATCAAGATTAATAACATGCACGGCTTTAACGTATCCTCACTTATCAGACCATCACTGTTGAATGAATTGTTTCAATAATTGTTTCTAGGACATCCCTACATATCAATCTTTACCAAACTCGACAATTATGTGTTGAATAAGCAATTAAACATCTACTTATATATGTGAATGCCGAAGTTATCCAACTCCTCGACAACACGAACCTAGTGAGAAGACTCAAAAGGCTTATTTCTTTTATCCCTACCTTTACGTTCTTTTCTACTAAGCTCGAAACGTGCCCACACAGGAGAACATATATTCTTTTTTTTATTTATTTATGGAATGGGAGGACAAACGACCGTACGGGTCACCTGGTGTTAAGTGAACACCGCCGCCCACATTCTCTTGCAACACACAGGAATCACAAGAGCGTTGCCGGCCTTTAAGGAAGTTGTACGCACTTTTTTTGAAGGTACCCATGTCGTATCGTCCCGGAAACACCGCACGAGGAAGCTCATTCCACAGTTTTGTAGTACGAGGAAGAAAGCTCCTTAAACTTGATTATTTTCGCTTCCTAAAAAAGATAGGCCTCGTGTATGTGGCTCAGGGACTTAAGCTTAAACTCAAACGTCCTTCAATCACAAGAATACTCTTTAAGCCGAGCTTATAGAAAAGAAGCCTTGAAATTAATATCAAGCCCAATATTTTAATTAACTTTGAAACATTTGAAAGTATTAATAAATATGTCTTTAATTTCTATCACACGATTCACATACATAGTATATTATTTAATTGACAGCAGGAATCACTTTTACTTTCGAATTATCTCGGTTGAATGATCTGTCTCTTCTTGATAAGAGATCTGATACTCGTACTAGAAGCGGTTGCGACAAATCAAAATGACCATCGTTCATGATCAAATGTTTTATGCAACAATTGTTATGTTATTGGGACATCGTATTAGGTAAGGGTTCGTTTATATGAAAACTTAAGACAATTTTATAAGGTTGAAAAATATTTGAATTTAAATAATCCACTGAAAGTCAAGGCTCTTGTTACAGGCACGGTTTACTGATTTCCGACAAGAATATTTTAACCAAGAATTTTTTTCCAAATAGTTCATTGAATTCCGATAAGAATATTTTGCTATCAGAAATAACCAAATATTTATATAATAACTAATTAACCATAATATAATATAGTGTCAGAACCAATAATTAATCTATATATATAAGACAAACAGATAAAACGTTGACAATATTTACTCGTAAATGCTTTGAAAGTAACTGTGAAGTATGAGAATAGCTGCAAATTGTTTTTGTACTAAAATACTTGAAGTATAGACTATATGGTGGCCCAGTAAAAATTCCAACAATTTTCTTATTGAAGTTTATTAATTCTAACTTTCAAAGCTCCCTAAAAGCTTCCCACGTAAAGCTCTAAAATTATCGAAACGACGCGATCCAAAATAACAGCACAAATCCTGTTCTAGACCAATTGTTATGCTTATAACTTTCTAAGCTAAACTAAATTTAATAGTTTACGAACGTTTAGTGTTAAAATTATTTATTCGTGATATAAAATAAATGGCACCCGATATGCAATGATAATAAATTTTAACCGAGTTTAATAATAAAATAGGAATTGTTAATGTACATTAAATGTATCGTAAAATCTACAATGTAACGCACCTTTATGTAGACAAAAATCATTATCTGGTCTAGTTGTGTCGGTTGTATTTTTTTTTACGAAACGATGGCATTCATCTACGAACCTATAATAGGTTCGTAGATGAATTTTTATTTGTATATATTGTTCTTTCTATCTCATAGATCAAGCATGACTTTTGATGATGCCACTAATTTATATTTACTTTATAAGAGTGGCTCTTTACGTACTCTTTTGGAGGTGCTTTCTCGTCACACATTCACAATATTTGTTATAACAATTAAAAATCTTAATATATAAAAATTACGTGACACGTTGTTTGTCCGCGATGGACTAATGAACGGATTTAAATGGGGATTACTTCGTGGAGTGCAGTTTGGTCCAACTTGAGAGATAGGATAGTTTTTATTTAGATTTGGGACCCATAATTATTTTTATTTTCAATATTTGTTTTGTATGGACATTTTTTCTATGAGAGAATTTAGTGACTCACGGTTTGACAGTTCCGCTGTGAAACAACTTCATTATAACAACAGGGAGCATTTTTTACGAAATAATTTTTGATGTTTTGAAATATTATTGGCAAATTCTTATAAAAAAAGTATATTTTTTATTATCTACAGAACAAAGTCTGTCGGGTCAGCTAGTTTTAATATAAGAAAGGAAAGAAATAAGCAATATTTGATTTAATTAACGTAGTATGGCATTAAAATGAACTAAAATAAAAAAATCTGGTATGTAGCACTTGAGCAGGGTCATTTTATACGTTGAAGTCCAATACCCCTTTATTTCTCTTACTGGATGAAGGAGCTTTCAGCATAAGCACATCACCCCCAGCGTACAATCAGCGTTGCAAGTGTGTTGCTAGTCATTTTAAATTTGATTTTAAGCTATTGCATAGCTTCTATCGCGGGCCTTGAGCGTGGGGACCGAATCCAGAAATTCCGTAACGAAAATAACCTAACACTTACTACTAGTTGTATATAGATATTTCGATACGCTTTTAAGAGTTGCCGTGGAACAGCGGTTATCACATATGCTCGTTGTGCAGAAGGTCCCAGGTTCGAGCCTTTTTATCACGTTTTTTTTTTAATTTTTATTATTATGACAAGCATTTTTATTTAGTTTCACCTGTCCCGTTGTCTGTCTGTAATCAAATCTTGCAAGTTAAATTTTACTCAGTTCCCGTTTGCTTTTTTTAAAATTAATTTTATTAAAAAAAATACTGCATAAATAAAATAAATAAATAATTATAATTGCATAAGTTGATAAAAAATGCTATGCAATAGCTTCACCGCGGCAGTCCCCGAGTGCCACACGTATTTTTTTTAAGAGTTAGGAGCTCTCACCACAATAGCCCACTGCGCTTCAGGTGAAACGCTTGCCCGATGAAGATTACCAATTTGCCCTGTGCTTCCCCGGGGCATAAATATAATACGGAAGTCCCAGACCCAAGAATGTCGTAAGAGGCGACTTAGGGCATTCACCACTGCTTTGCCGGCTAGATTATGGGTACCACAACGGCGACTTTTTCAACCGTGAAGCAGTAATGTGTAAGCATTACTGTGTTTCGATCTGAAAGACGCCGTAAATAGTGAAATTACTGGGCAAATGAGACTTAACATCTTATGTCTCAAGGTACCTAGCGCAACGATTGTGGTGCCACTCAGATTTTTGAGTTTTTAAAGTATCCTGCATAACATTGCATTGTAATGGGCAGGGCGTATCAACTACCATCAGCTGAACTTCCTACACGTCTCATCCCTTATTGGCAAAAAAATGCTCATGTTAAAAAGATGACGAATACAATCCGAAGTTGATTCATTGAGAGTTTATAGTGTTAGTAATTTTCACGCGTTTGAAACCGGGAGGTATGTGTCGTAGGTGGGTGTAGCGATACCGACCGGTATGAAAGTTGTTTATTGGCTGTTATCAATCCGCGGACGCGTCGATCTCTTTGATCGAGATTGTATAATTGTCTAGTCAGCGGTGGCTAGTCGTCCGTTGATTTGCATTCGGACACGACATTGCTAACACGGTATCTGCAAGATATATCTTGTAACGCAGTATTTATCTTGGGTTAGTTAAGTCTGAAGTTGCACGCAATGGGCGATTTTTAAGAGTAAACATTGCCTCAAAGGTCATTTTTACATACGAACGTGTTCGACTATTTACTCCTTGGTTTTAAACCTAGCTCAAAGTTATTTTGTTCGAATAAGATCAACAATTCTTTTGTCTGTATCTGTAACTTTTGTTTTTGATATTTTTAAATTTTTGGAAGTACTAGACAACTTCAAACAGTGCTTAATACAGTTAATCAGATAAAAGCCCTATATACAAATCCGACATCAATAAGTGGGACAATAAAAAAAGTTTGGTAAAAATATTCTCTTACAATTTAGTTTTCGTAATTTTATTACTATTATCTAAGTTCTGGAGTATGGAATAGTAAAAAAAAACAAAGCTTTTTGAGTTTTTTCTGTATTTTTATGCGGAACTGAAGATTTGTGTTTTTAATCTGAGACTAGTCTCAGTCGGTATTTTTATTTGTTTCTGCTTTAAGCGATTAAGCCACTTATGGTAGATACTTTGGCAACTTGATGGTAGATGATAAGCAATTTCAGAGCCAATTACTTGAATTATGCGCTGCCGAATGAGTTAACTATGATAAACTGTTCACAAGAGCAATTTAAAACTTTTTACAGCTTTTTCTCAACATTAGCATCTCGGATCGGTACTAATGTTCTAAGTCTGATTAAATTAGGATTATTTGCCTTTGATTCTCTTCAAGTACCGAAAGTTATCAAATATTGATTGAGAGATGTACTGAAATTCGAAATAGGATTTAAAATCACTTATTGAACATCGAAAATACACATACGTAGAATGGACGCAAGAACCACAGCAGGTTTCTTTTTTTTTAATGAAATATCATCACAATTTAATAAAAAAAAATATTTATTTTATAATAGTAGACAAAATTAAGTGTTTAATTCCATAATGGCAAATAATTTTTTGTCACATGGCATTTTTCTGTGATTATGACTCTTGCTTCATTTCACATTGATAAAAATAATATAAATAAATATTTAATCATTCACTTTATTAAGTATAGTAGATTTTACTGTTATTGGTTTTAGGTTTTTGCGCATTTTCAGTACATAAACTTTCATTATGCAAAACCTTATAACCGTATATTATAATAATAATCATAAACTAATCACAGATATATTTAAAACAACAAAAAATTAAACAAATTTCATTACGTATATCAAATCGAAGTAACAGTACAAATCATTTCGTGAAAGCATAACAAAACTTTAAAATATATTCGCATTCTTTAGCGAGCTCTGAATAGGAAGTAAACAAAAAATTCATATTGTCAGTCGAAAGTAATATCCTACTCAATCAGAAACTCTATTCAGTGTCATAAAACAAGCTGGCTTTCATTCCGTACCAATGTTTCTTATATTCTTTACGTAATACGCAATTAAGGTGTACATAGCGAACGATTGAATTGCTTGATCTGCTCTCGTAATAAAATAGAGAGAAGATTGTCTTTAAAGATATCTGAAACTAAAATTTAACCCGCGGCGAAACTAACCTCTGTAAGGTGCATATTTGAAACAAGTCTTTTAAATAGCAGTCAGTGGATTTGATATTAATATATTTATTCACGTGATGTATTATTTTGATCGTTTTTGGAGTGTTGGAAATATATGATATAAATTAATAACTATAAATATATTGCAAATGAGATTTAACATCTCAAGTCTCAAGGTGACAAGCGCAATTGTAGTGCCGCTCAGAATTATTAGGTCTTACAAGAATCCTGATCAGCACTGCATTATATTGGGCAGGGCGTATCAATTAATGCGCGTAATGAATATAGTAAAAATAACAATTTATATACAGATACTAGCCGTTTACGCCTGCTTCGATGGGTGAATTTTAAAACGAAATAAATTATGAAATATATAGAATATTATAGAAATAATTATATGTAGGAACGAAAAATAGGTAGCCATAAACCATCTAGGATAAATTTCGCATCGAATGGTGGTAGTTTCAAGACGATTTCACCAGTGGGAGGTTCCTTTGCACAGGAAGCCGGCTAGATTATGTGTACTACAACGGCGCCTTTTTCTGCCGTGAAGCAGTAATGTGTAAGCATTACTGTGTTTCGGTCTGAAAGGCGCCGTAGCTAGTGAAATTACTGGGCAAATGAGGCTTAACATCTTATGTCTCAAGGTGACGAGCGCAATTGTAGTGCCGCTCAGAATTTTTGGGTTTTTTGAGAATCCTGACCGGCACTGCATTGTAATGGGCATGGCGTATCAATTACCATCATCATGAACGTCCTGCTCGTCTCGTCCCTTATTAACATAAAAAAAAAACGATATGATCAGTGGTTTAGGCGTGTAAGAGCCTCAAATGAAGACCATTTTCATTATATATATGTAGATATTTCGTGTCAAATAGTTTACAACAGATTGGGTGAGTCGATGGCATCAACAACATACAATGTTTGACAAAGGCCATATTTAGCTGGCACTGTCCTTAATTTGAATGTCAATAAAACATAATAACTAAATCAGTTCTCTTCTGTACCTTGTACATATTATAGCCTCTCACTGTGTTATGATTGCAAACTTCAAAATGAGCACGCAATGGATGAGCGACAGTGCCGTTACTGACGTTAGATTTTACTCAAAGATTAATTAAAAGATATGCCAGTGACTACCTGTCGAGAGTGAAAATGCTTCCACTTGTCAGAACACGATACACACAATTACTACACAGTCGTCTTGTCTGTATAGTAACTACATACAGATAAGTTTGTAGGCATATAATATACTAGCTATTACACGCGACTCTCCGCGTGGAGAAGTAACTTTTGGCAGCATTTTTTTATTTATTAGAAAACATTGCAAATAATACACATACAAACAGCTGCGGTTAAGTATTTATTGCTTATTTTAATAAATTTTTATAAACTCCTTTTTTACCTGGTTAAATCATAAAGATTTTGCGGCTTTGATACTTAGCGTGCCACATAAAATCGCCCATGGAAAACCCCTTTTTTTTTCTTAATTTACTCCTGTAACATCAAAGCGTTATATTTTTGTACCAATTATAAATACGGATAATCAGATTCGGAGTTAGGGATAAAAGCGTGACTTCGTTTGGGCTTCCATACCAACTTTCATCCCCTATTTCATCCCCATACAGGTCGAAATTAAAAAAGCTAGAACTTCAATACAAACTTCCATCCCCTATTTCAACTCCTCCATTTATTTTTCGGCAATGAAAGGTCAATGCCCTTTTTCAAGCTCTCACCTATCTCTGTACTAAATTTCATCAAAAGCGTAACAAACAAACTTAAATTCATATTTATAATATTGGTAG
The DNA here is from genome assembly GCA_949711755.1 of Leptidea juvernica. Classification (NCBI taxonomy): domain Eukaryota; kingdom Metazoa; phylum Arthropoda; class Insecta; order Lepidoptera; family Pieridae; genus Leptidea; species Leptidea juvernica. The sequence goes on from CATIXQ010000038.1 coordinate 2,211,472, forward strand.
GGTTTCTCTTTACCTATCTCTTGTTTCCTACTCTTTTTTTCTTTCGTATAATATTTAAGTCTTTTGTACTTACGTGTACGTTACTAATAAACATTTTTCTTATTTTTTTTCCTTGTTTTTCTTTCGATTTCAGCTCAACTACTAAGTCTCATTCGCCCACCGCGTATTGATACGATTGATAGTGTTTTCGGTTTTCGGATTCATATAAGCAGGCTTTATAAGGTCGGCAACGCTTTTGTGGTTCCTCTGGTGATACAAAAGAGCATAAGTTACGGTGATCACTTACCATCAGGTGACATCTATTCCATAAAAATAAAATAAAAAAAGTAAGACATACAGTCTTACTTTTTTATTTTATATATATATTTATGAGCTAAGCCTTAGCTGCTAAGGGGATGCATTTTCTACATGAAATGTTGAAATGTCAAAATTTTAAGTAAAGTTCGAAGTTGAGTGTGAATTAATCTAATTCACGTACCTACTAATATTTAAATGCTCTTCGGAAATTGTGGGTAGGAAGGAATCTATCTTGACAAGCTTCTTGGTGTAGTACAAATAGTAAGCAAATGTACGGTTTCTATTACCGCTTCTTTACTTATTAGTGCCTAACAGGAATTATCTTAGTAAGATTTCATTGTTCATATCTTTAGTTCATATATTTATAGACCATTGAATTGAATTGTAGCAAAAATTCTTAAGGGCGCTGAAACTTTATTTTGTGGATGTTCAATGAGATTGAGCTGTCACGGTCGGCTATGTAACGCTCGTTCGGGTAAAGTTAGTTTGATTCAGAGAAGTCATACCACTGGGAGGCTTCTTTGCACAGGATGCCGGCTAGATTATGGGTACCATAACGGCGCCTTTTTCTGCCGTGAAACAGTAATGTGTAAGCATTGCACTATGTTTGGGTCTGAAGGGCGCCGTTGCTAGTGAAATTACTGGGCTTAAGGTGACGAGCGCAGTTGTAGTGCCGCTCTGAATTTTTGAGTTTTTAAATAATCTTGAGCGGCGCTGCATTGTAATGGTCAGGGCGTATCAATTACCATAAGCTGAATGTTTTGCTGGTCTCGTCCCTTATTTTCATAAAAAAAGGCAACGCGATCAGTTTCAACAAAATATATCAACAAGAGTAATTTATACAAAATTATAGATACAATATATATAAATAAAATTATTTTTATAACTTTTTTATATAAAATCAATTTATTTTTAATACCGAATCGATTGTTTTGTTTCTATTAGCAAAACATTTAAGTTTTGAATTATCTTATCGTATTTTCTAAACACTCTGCGAACATTATCGTACGACACAAAACATTTCTTGAATTTGTCGCAAAAATATTTTGTCTGTACATTCGTCTTGTTGAGTATAAACATGTTTGAATTATGTATGACCTGGCAGGCTATATGTTATCATTGCGTAGGCGATCCGTCGGCGTTAGTGTTATTTTGTCTTCCTACTATCTCATTTGAAATAAATTTACTTTAAATCCTATTCAAACATAACTCCTAACGGTATTGCAAATATTCATGATATGGTACCATTATGAGTTATGTTAGCTGTAAAAATAAATATCTCAAACCTATACAGGCTGTCCCAAAGTTATGGGACATGAAGGGAAAGTTAAATATAAAATAAATATCGAAGATAGGCTATTTTACTGAAAGAAGACTTTATGTTATTTTTAAAATTTAGTAATTCTGCATTCAAAGATTTTCTAAAAATCGCTTGCCTCGTCTGGGAATCGAACCGACTGAAATGTAAAAAAAAAACACCCCTTCTTTTATAATGCCAATCGAAACAATGGCCAAAAACTAATACCTCTTCTAAAGCAACATAGTTTAAAAGAAAGGAACAACGTAAAATGAATGTTCTCCTACTTGGATTGGTACGAACGGAACGATTAGATGGCCGGCCAGATCCCCGGACCTTACACCATTAGATTTCTTCTTTTGGGGATACGTGAAAAAGATGTTATTCCACCATGGTACCAATCAGTAAACTGGAAATGAAGGATTAATCTATACTTTTCTATACTAATATATAAAGCTGCAGTGTTTGTTTATTTGTTTGTTTGAACGCGCTAATCTCTGGTACTACTGGTCTGATTTGAATGATTCTTTCAGTGTTGGGTAGTCCATTTATCGAGCAAGGCTATAGGCTATGTTTTTTTTTTCAAAATTAGGGATCCGTAATAAAATTGCTATTTTGTAACACAAGGTGTAAAATCGAAAACCTATTTTTGCGTGCGCTGTAAAAACTATTGACAATAGAACAAAATGATGTACAGGCTATAATATAGGCAATATTTTATTACTTATAAAACTATTGCGTGAATTATACTTTATATGGCAAAATAACGTTGGCCGGGTCAGCTAGTATTGAAATATATCGGTTATAAATATAATACTATTAAGGTATGAGAAAAAAATTTAATTGACTGTCAAAATATACGCTTTATATAATAAAGTATAATTAATTTAATTTAGAGTAATTATTGAGGTCTTATCAAATAATCTCAATTAGCAATTCATAATTATATTAAAGCAACTTGTATATCACTTAAGTATGAATATACATACACATATATATCACGTTTGTGAAATAAAATAAAAATGAAAAAATATAGAAACACGACTAGTAATACACATTAACATTTTTTTTGCTTAAGATCATTGTATTTGCGATAGAAATTGGTTTAATGGCAGAACTGCCACGGAAGAATGGTTTTCCATACCATAATTCTACCTATGTATGCTTAGATAATTTATATGTCTAGATAGAGTCTCTTGCTGTTAGACAACCGATTAAAACAGGCCATGAATATTAGTTTAGTGTGCGTTACAACGTTTTACACTTGCTATTTGTATGACACTTTGAGGTTGGTTCTAAACACAATTATTTACGACGTTTTCACAGCTGTCTTAGTCTCTCTAGAAGTATAAATGATCTACCAACGTATGAACATAACACAACTATCAATTTTGGCCATCTTCCTGATTTATTTAATTTTATTATAAATTTTATTTCAGACTTGACCGCCATCTCATCCAAGCACACGCACAGCCTGCCGCAGCCTTCCACTGTGAGCTTTGCAACAGAGCTTACAGTTCCAGAGCTCTGCTACTTCGACATCGGGCACTAACACACACAGATATTAGGAAGTACCCTTGCGAGAACTGCCCGAAGGTATTAAGGAATTTGAATTAATTAGATAGTCATCTTTGGTAATTAAGTCAGACAATAAGATTCGCAGCGGCGATAGTAGAGCCTCTACGTAATTAAATTGTAGAGACTCGAAGCTGGACAAAGAGATGAAAATTTCAAATTTCAAATCAATTATCGTAGGAAATATTTTCAATATTAATATATAGTTATGTAGGCTTAGATACAGCACTACCTAAGAAGAACAATAGCTTTTTTATAACGGCAGATGCTATTTTACATTGAAATTAATAAAATACAAAATACTTACTGATGATATGTGAACCCAGTATCTTTCTTACTTCTTGTAGTATTATTTTTACAAAGTTTTACAACGCAAGCCAGCATTTTAGGTACAATTATTAGCAAAGTGTACTAATATGTGGAACATCAACGTCAAACATTGTTTGAGACTGGCTCAAGTACGCCCACTTGGACTTAGTATTTATTAGCACTTTGCGACTATGCCTGTGGTATCTAGTTGGACTGCAGCGGACACCAATCCTTAATCTAAATATGTGGGTATAAAAGTTAATTAAAAAAGTAGTCATAGGTCAACTACATAGTACCAAAAATAACACTTCATAATTTGTAAATTCAGTTTTAATGAATTAATATAATACGTTAATTGCTTGCTCATACTTTATACTCATAACTATAGATTTATTACAAATATCAGGATGCTAATGAGGCAACCGGGTGTGTCGGTAACACTGCCGGTTTACTAAAAAGCTTTTCGTGCGAAAAAATAAGTTTTCACTTCAATAACTCAATCAGCGTCGTATAATTATTATAAACATAATGCGCGGGAGCAGTCTTCTCTCGAGTCTCCGACTTTACCTCAAAGAGCGTTACATAGACGAGCCATCTCGTTTCATGCAATACCCATGAAGTTCTCTGAGCCTCTGAAGACGTTATTAGGAACCAATGATGATCATTGTCAATCTGTATAAAAATACATAATTTATTTTAATCATTAAAATGCGAAAAGGAAAAGTGATTTGCCCGTACCGTTACATAATGGAATTAAAATGGCGATAGTAATATAGATTTTTAACTGTGTAATATACCCAGTAGCCTATACACAGTCATTTATAAATGCTATTATGATGCTGCAACTCAATTCTTCGAATCTATCCAAGTTTTCTTATATCAGAGACTGCACATTATTAGCATTGTAAGAGATAACATCAATATGAAAATCACAATGAATGTTTGTGATATTTGAAGCTGTTCTAATTATATTATTATCCGAGAGGAAGGCTTCTTTTCACAGAATGCAGGCTAGATTATGGGCACCTGAACGGCGTCTATTTCTCCCGTGAATCAGTAGTGTGTAAGCATTACTGTGTTTCGGTCTGAAGGGCGCCGTAGCTAGTGAAATTTCTGGAAAATGATACGACGAGAGACGAGCGCAATTGTAGTGCCGCTCAAAATTTTTGGGGTTTTTTTTGGGAATCCTGAGCTGCACTGCATTGTAATGGGTAAGGCGTATCAATTACAATCAGCTGAACGTCCTGCTTGTCTCGTCCCTTATTTTTACTAAAAAAAGTATTTTAAATAAACAGCAAAACAAGCTTAAAATTGCTGCTCCTGTATTGCCACACCAGAGGATTTACAAGTGCGTTGCCAGCCTGAAGTAATTCTTGTGCTTCCCTAAATTCGTTTGTCTAATGGCACGGGTTGTAACACGCTTGGAAACCGGACCTGGTTGCAGGTATTTACCGATCCTTCCAACCTGCAGCGCCACATCCGAGCGCAGCACGTCGGCGCCCGCAGCCACGCCTGCCCCGAGTGCGGGAAGACCTTCGCCACATCCTCCGGCCTGAAGCAGCATACCCATATACACTCCAGCGTCAAACCTTTCCAGTGCAAGGTTTGCTTTAAGGTTAGTAGACTTTTTATGTTAATAAGTAATAGAAGTATACTACTGACTCTTGATGTAAAGTGGCATCGTTTGCCCAAAACATTATTTTGAGACACTACGATACGACCACGAATTGCTTTGGACAAACTAGGATCTTCCATCTCGTGCCTTCGTCCTAAGTATGATTAGAATAATAAATATAAAATGAATAAATCTCAACGCACAAAATGCATCTCATACATGTAGTAAATTTATATCTAAAATATTTATGCCCGAAAAAATCTAGAAAACAAGTTAATATTAGTCACTGATTTTAACAATCAAGTTGAAATTACTTCAGGTCATCCGGAGATTCCTATGCCTATTCCAGTCACAGAATTACAATAACTTATTAGTTGGAAACTCTCGCAGTTAATAAACTAGCTTATTTAAAATTATGACTAATAAAAATTTTCTTTTTCCAGGCATATACTCAGTTTTCAAACTTGTGCCGCCACAAACGAATGCACGTAGCGTGCAGAGCTCTGGTTGAATGTGGGAAATGTGGTCAATCGTTCACATCCTACGCTTCGTTGACCAAGCATAAAAGATTCTGCGAGACTGCAACTGCTTCTAACGTCAATCTACGAGGACCTATGTCTCAAGGACTTCCACAAATATCACCACTCCAAGGCGTCATGAATAACCCAAACGGCAATAATCCGTTTCCGATGTATAGACCTACGTTATCGCTGCCCTACAATACGTTTGCACATTATCCAGCCTTATTTTCAGCAGCGGCGGCCGCTTGCCCCCCAGAATTCTTAAGCCCTCTTCTGTTCAATGTACAGGGCGCAAGATTGGCTATGGAACAAGATATGGCTTTCAACGCTAATTTAATGGCCAAACAAGATGGCCGAATGTCTGTAAAAAGTGTAGACAGCTCAACTTCCCAGGAAGATTCTAAAAAAAATAAGCTTAAAATTGATATTGATGTTAAAAAAGAAGATGATATAGAAGGAGAGGCAAATAATAAGCATAACTCTTATTCTAGACAATCGTCAATTTCTGTAGAGGAAATTAGTCCTAAACAACATTCAACCCCAATAATGCCCATGACACATTCATTATCACCTTTCAATTTTACCAGAGATGGAATGAAACAATCTTCGGCATACAACTTTTCGCTCAAAATAAACAACAATGAAATAACAAAAGCCCCTTCTCCGGCTCCAAGAGATTTGACTACAAGCACTAATCAACAAGATGAGAACAAAGATTGTTCAGACGAAGAAAATGAGAACAATGGTAAAAGAGATGAAAACGAGCAACCTTTAGATTTGTCGATCGCAAGAAAACAAAATGACAAGGAGTCAGAAATTGAAAACGATGACCATTCCTTTCGCAACTCGGTTAAGTCTTACTCTCCACCTGAAAGCCCAATGGATAGAGACAGCAAGACTCCAGAAAATGAAACAACTGATGTAGATGTGGAAGCTGTTGAACCTAAGAGAGAAGACTCCCCACATCTTGTTTCCCCTATCGCTTTCCCAATGCCAGTACATCCACACAGCAATCTGATGGATATGTATAGACCGAGGTTTCCGCCATTTCATTCGCCATCGGATTCCATTCTGAACTCGGCCCATTCTCAATATGTTCCAAGTCCGTTTAATTTTTTATCCCCACTTCTCGGTACTGATGGACCAGAACGGCAGCCTAGTGCTTACGCGAAGTTTCGAGAACTGAGCGCTGGATCGGGGAAACTTCGAGATCGTTACGCCTGCAAGTTTTGTGGCAAAGTGTTCCCTCGGAGTGCGAACTTAACACGTCACTTACGAACGCATACAGGAGAACAGCCTTACAAATGCAAGTACTGTGAGCGGTCATTTTCTATATCATCCAATTTGCAGCGACATGTTAGGAACATTCACAACAAGGAGAGACCGTTTAGATGTCCATTGTGTGATCGATGTTTTGGACAGCAAACTAATCTTGACAGACATTTGAAGAAGCATGAGGCAGAAGGTGGGGACTCGCCCAGCTCTGCTGACACGGAGCAAGATGCCTGCTTTGATGATATCAGATCATTCATGGGAAAGGTGACATGTTCACCTGGAGGCAGGTCTCCTGCAGGTGGATCACCTCATCCATCACACCCCGCGCACGCTCCTCGCCCTCCTCTCGCTATATCTACCTAGCCTTACTTACCGCCGCTCTGGCCGCGATTTTAATGAACTTTTTAATACTTTTGTGTTATTTTGAGTACAACCGAATCGCAATAAAATGACAATTTAAAATTAAGTATTGCTTTAACTTTAATTTGGGCTTGAAATATAAAAATAGTATCTTACTTTTATCGTAAAATTTATATTTACAATTTGATGATAAGTGATAAAAAATTCTCTCAACAAACCGTTTTGCTAAAGCTTCTAAATTCTTTGTTAATTACATACTTAGACAATGTTTTGTAAATAATATGATAATTAAATGATTTTTTTCTAATATAAAATTATTGACAATGTCGCAACTATAGTTCGAATTAAGATAGCAAAATTATGTGAAATAGGGATAAGAAATTGTTCAGTAACATATATATTATTAATATTCGTATGAATAAATTTAACTTTTAATCTTAACATATAACAATAGCTCCTAGCCGTTAAAAATGATGTTCGAAAGTGATTTTATTGTTTGTAAATACTAATTGTAATTAACAATAATTAATAGGTAGTTAGTAAAGTAGATTATACTTCTACCCCCTTATTCATAATAGTCTGCTTATATCGCTGCTGCTCTATTATATTAAAGTATTGCTAATTCTCACTCTGTCTTCTTGTATTGACATAAGTCAGAATGAGAAAAAACACTCCTTAGCGGCTGTTTAAAGTTAGCGGACCATTATGAATAAGGGGGCTAAGCGCTAAAACTTAACAAATCGTGTTAAAAATACGAGTGTATGTAAGTTTCTGTTCCTAGAATACTTGTATGTGATCGTATTATTTTGTATTTAAGAAACACTAAAATTTCAATTAATATTTGCTTAATTTATTGGTATTTAAAATCAATCATTCGATTGTTTAGTCAAAATTTTTACCAAAGCATTTTATGATTGGAAATGATAAAAATTGTATTGTAATACTTGTTTAAATTATATCGATTAGTTAAGAACACGAATTTTATTTTGTTAAATTTGTTATTTACACGTTATTGTACATAGAATATTTGATGAGTTAGATATAACATATCATACGTCTAGATATATAAGGCAGGAATATGAATTCACAGAAAGCTAGTTACATTTATATCTGAAATAATTCTTACAATTGTAATTATATCCTCACTTTCAGTAAATTCCCAGATGCTTATTAGGATAATTCAATAATTTTCTAAGATTATACGAAATATTTGAATATTATTGTATTTAATTTTATTGGATTTCAATTGTAAGTGATGAACCACCTTTGTAACAAATAATGTATAACAAATTTATATAGATTTAATATAGAAGCAGTTGTATTTACTGTAACTAATAATTACAATATGTTATCACACGCGCACTTAAATAAAAATTGTCACAAATGTTCTCCAAACACAAATTTGATTATGAAACAGCAACTTAATTGTACATTTACTTCATCACAAAGACTCATTCCTCTATTGTAAAGTAATGGAAATAAAAATTGTAATTTCTTTACGCATTTTAATTCAAATCAGTGTTTTAATCACGAACTTCATAATATGTATCTATATATATGAAACTATTGTCCTTTATTGATCATTGGTAGTCACTAGTTGAGCGCGATAAGGGAACCGGGAGTGTTACGGCTGGATCACTTGGCGTTGCGTAGAAACGTCGCTTCATTGTGGGTCTTCTACCGCATTTATCACGAGGAGCGTTCCGAAGAGCTGTTTCACCTGATTCCTGCCGCCAAATTCCACATTCGCACGACACGCCACAAGTTAGGATATCTTCCCCACCATCTGGATGTGTTGCGGTCTTCCACTGTGCGCTTTTCAAGGAGCTTTCTTCCACATCCTACAAAGCTGTGGTATGAGCTTCCTTCTGCGGTGTTTCGATACGGCATGGGTCCCTTCAAAAATAGCGCGTACACCTCCCTAAAGGCTGGCAACGCTTCTGTGATTGCGTTGCAACAGAATGTTGACGGCGGTGATCACTAAACAACAGGTGACACGTACGCTCGTTTGTCCTCCTTTTTCCATACAAATGATTTTAGGTTTTCTTTAGTGTTAATTCCGCCAATATTTGTTTTCAAAACTGTTTTATAGTTATTTAAAGATTTTTTTAATGAAAATAAGGGACGAGACGAGCAGGACGTACAGCTGATGGTAATTGATACGCCCTGCCCATTGTAATGCAGTGCCGCTCAGGATAATTGAAAGACCCAAAAATTGTGAGCGGCACTACAATTATTGCGCTCGTCACCTTGAGACATAAGATGTTAAGTCTCACCTGCCCAGTAATATCACTAGCTACGGCACCCTTCAGACCGAAACTCGGTAATGTTTACACATTACTGCTTCATGGCAGAAATAGGCGCCATTTTGTTACCCATATACTAGCCGGCTTCCTGTGCAAAGGAGCCACTGGTAAAATAGAGAAGGAGAAACAACCGTAAAAAAATGACCAATATCTCTAACTGCTTGTATTTCATGTTTTGGACTTCAGTCAATATTAAGTGCGCTACCAGTTCTGGGCTGCTTAGCAACAGTTTAGTCGTAGGTACGAGGAATAATAGTATAATAGTACTACAGACAAATGCTACTCGGAGCCTATACTCGTAATATTTATAGCATCTTCATTTTACATAAATAGCAGTTCGCGATATATACCTACGGTCTTGAAAGTCAAGATCCATTACGAAATCTCTCTAAATAAATTAATAAACTTACAGAGCCACCACAATATATTTTTTTTTATGGAATAGGAGGACAAACGGACGTACGGGTCACCTGGTGTTAAGTGATCACCGCCGCCCACATTCTCTTGCAACACCAGAGGAATCACAAGAGCGTTGCCGGCCTTTAAGGAAGGTGTACGCGCTTTTCTCGAAGGTACCCATATCGTATCGTCCCGGAAACACCGCAATATCTATCAGAATATTATGTTTACTACGAAAAATATGCATAAATATGTTAAACAGTGTGAATTGCATAAGTTGAACGCTAGACATAAATGTAAAATGGCCATAAATAGTTTAAGAAGTGGTAAGGCAAATAAGTGATTTTTAATTATAATAAACTCCCCGCCATCATAACAGAATTGCCTGACAATACATTCAAGACACAATAATAGTATGTAAAAACTGTTTGATTGGCAAGGGGCTGTTATAATATTAAAGAGTATATTGAGGATGAAGAAGTTTGACTTGCAGTTTCTTGGATATCGCCAGTCTCTGCGACCCCATAGCAACCACTACTAATGTTACTACACTACATAGTTAATTACTTACGTGATTTACTTTTTGACGCTTTTGCGCACGTTGTAAAAATTTTATGAATATCTACAAATGCAATAAATACAATTAAAAAAAAATATATGGTTGCAAACTAGAATGAAGACTCGCATTCGGATACTGAAAACCTCGCTGTGTGAGCACATAGTAGGTACGCAGCTTAGCGAAACCCTCTAACGGCCGTTCTCAATACACTATCTACAGATAATGATATATTACTACCTTCTACTGTCAGTAATCAGCTGTCAATAATCTGAAGCTGTCCCAATATCGGGTATATGTATTACCCTTATCGCCTTATATCGGACGCGTGAATTGAAATTTCCATACAAACTTCTATCGCTAGTAAGCTATGCGTCGTCCCATTGACAGACAGCGTGTACGGATGAGGTGAGTTACCGTCGATAAGTTTATTGGAACAGAAAAGTCAACGATAGTTAAGACTTTTATCTCAAGTAATAGATAGACTGAATATTGGGAACGGCCGTAAGAAAGCGATTGTATGCAATTGTATGATATATGAAGTCATTGACAGATTGACAGATGACGGCTTTAATGTTTTAAAAAACGGAGAAAGCCGAAATCCACTACGTGTTAAACAATTATTGTTCATTTTCAAATTAAGCCGGATTATAATTCATAGCCATATTGTAATTACTATTATAAACTTATGTCAAATCCCACAGCACGTTTCATACTAAACTAAATTTCAATTTTTACTCAGACGGTTCGCCTCTTGTTATATGCCTAGTATTTACATCCTCTTTGTAGATACGTGTCGCGCAGAATGCTAAGAGATGCAATACGGGATGTGTTTCCGACAGATGAAGAAACTCACAAGATTACATTCCATCGTCTCGTTTTAATTGCAAACACTTTTTATGGTCTTCAAAGAGTGGCTACCAATACACGCAACTCAAATAGTTTCTACTGATCGTGGATGTCATAAATTCTACCGATTCAGGCTTTTTGTGGCAAAACTGTGTCCATATATGGTGTTGAGGATTGAATTACTTTTACTTGAGTGTGGTAAGCAAATTACATAACGATTGACAGAACCATGATTAGAATAATGACTTCTTCGAATAGATCTCGGTAGTGCTTTTTCATCGCCGTTAAGGTCTTAAGAATTACTAATCAATGAATACTATTATCTTATTTATGATACTAGTTGCGACATCTTCTAGGGCTCAGAAATTTTTTGTAACACTCGTTTGACAACAAGAAAAGTATAATTCCAGGATATTTATCCTCGGGAAACTTACTGGACAAATATCTAATAAAAATCTAAGAAAGCTTTTTAACAGAAATAAAATGGGATTAGAAAAAATATAAAGTAATTTATATAATTAAGCACAGGGACTAGTAAAAAAATAAGGACTCCGTGTCACCTTACATAACAGTCTAGCACCAAAACAAGCCGATTAACGTGTAAATACTTACACTACTACAGGCCGATAAGCGGCCATTATGAGAATTGTCATCGTCTGTGACAGATCAGTCTGCGTCTCAATAAAATATTTTAAAATGCCGTCGTGCGTTATGAGAAAGTGTAAAAATGATACTAAATATGGGAGAAAAAATTGTGTAACTAGTATCCCCCGTAACCGCACACACACTAGCATAACGGTGCTTCACTTGCTAATATCACGGTGCGGAGTCCTTTTTTTTTTTAGTCGTCCGTGATTAAGCATTATTTTTTGAGACAAATCAATGATTTGTAGATATTTCACGTGAGTTATTCATCGAGGAGTCATTGTTCCTAAAATAATTAAAATGGCAGTATTTTTCATTTTATAATCAGAAGCAATTATTCTTAGAATTATTACACAGAATAATATTATAGAATATATTTATTAAAGGTAAGTTGGTAACCTTTTCTATTCCTGCCTAAATGTGGTCACAGCGACTTTTTGTGTGGTATTGCTGATTATTCAGTTCAAATAGTTCCCTATGTGATTGTGGCCTTGATGAGGGATACATGGATCATTTGTTCTTCAGTTGTCCCTTAATGCAATCTTCTCTGTACAATTATATACCCGCTGAAGTCCCCCATCCAACCTCCATTAAATGTCTCCTCTCCCTAGTTTACACTCCTTTTGTAAACTTTTGTATATATTAAAATAAATAAGATTAAGTTGTAAATATCATTAAGTACTTATATTAATTAATAATTTTAGTATTTCTATTTGTACGTCCTTTATAGTCTTACAAGAATGTATATTAATTGTTTCAGATATTATAAGAAAATTAAACTTTATGTATTCTTAACACCGATTATTACCGTTAAACTTAGAAGACACATACTCAAAGCTTGGTAGTCTACTTTAACGTGATACTGGCAAATCTGTGGTGTGTCTTCCACAGAAGCCACAGTAGGAAGAATAGAATGTTCAAATGGTACGCAAACTTTATACTTAATTCGTATTGGTAGAAGTTGAGTGCTCATATTTTAATTGGTTGAACGTAATTAGTGTACACATTTCACGATTATTTTTGCATGAATACTTTAATAGTATTTTACCAGTCGGAGGCTCCTTTGCACAGGATGCCGCCTAGATTATGGGTGCCACAACAGCGCCTATTTCTACCGTGAAGCAGTAATTCGCTTTACTGTGTTTCGGTCTGAAGGGCGCCGTAGCTAGTGAAATTCCTGGGCAAATGAGACTTCACATCTTATGTCTCGAGGTGACGAGTGCAGTTGTAGTGCCGCTCAGAATTTTTGGGTCTCTTTCAAGAATCCTGAACGGCACTGCATTGTAATGCGCAGGGCGTATCAATTACAATCACCTTCTCATCTCGTCCCTTATTTTCATAAAATAAAGAGATAATAATTCCATCTTTAAATCATTAGACTAAACATTTTAATGTTAACTTAAGAAAAAAATATTAATATAATTTGGCAAGATGGTGGTCGGTCGAAGCACATTACTGTTTCACAGCGGAAATAGATGCCGTTGTGGTACCTATAATCTAGCCGGCTTCCAGTGTAAAGGAGCCTCCCACTGGTACAACAACAGTAGCACATAACGGGGTTTCATCAGGAATGAATAATTAATTATAAATTTCTTGTTATATTATTATATTTTCTTCACGTTAAGTTCGTTTTGATACACTAGTAATTGACACTTGAATTAAATATTCATCATCGGGCTACTCAAGTGTTCTAACTGCGTTATTTAAAAATTAAGCATTTGTTTCTAAATAGCCAGTTCTAGAATCTTTTTTGTGCCTTCTTTGTATTTCAAGTAAAACCTTTTTAAATATGAAATATTTGAAAGTCATATAAAGAGATGAGGATTTTTCCTGTTTATAAAATTCCGCTGTCTATACATCCATCCTTTGGTCTGTCTAAGTACGTCTTTCTGTTAGTAGGCTGTAACTTGACAGAGAGTGTATTACTTTTAGCGCTAAAACAAAGAATAAAAAAATGCCATGAAAGAATCTAAATTTCATTATTTTATATAATGTTTAAAAAGTTAATGAACCGCTTATGATTGAACCTAAAATTCTGAGTCATAAGGAGTCTCATTAGCCCAAAAACTGCAATAACCACTCCACCACACAAAAAGCGCCGTTGTGGTACACCTAGTCCACTGATATAAGAAAAAAACCTCAATTAAAATTATATTTAAACGCAATTTGAAAAACTAATATTTCTATCAGGTTTTTTATTATAAACAAAATTGCTTTATTATAAACCCAGTACCATTAAAGTGTAGACTGGATATTATTATAAACCTTATATGATCTAATAATAGTTATCGTGATAAAGCTGGCGATCTGTTATCAGTGAAAGCAAGGACGCAACAAGGACACAGATAAGCCAATTATACTTATTGTAGAGCGGCCGTTCGCTCGCGTGCGCCAGTACCTTACCCCCTAGCCTTGTGAGCCACTACAACGCACAAGCGATGCTATGTTATTTTTTAAGAAAGAAATAAAAAATCTTATTCAATTTAGTCAAAATGACACTCATGAATGTCAATGATTTTACAGCCACTTCTATTTATATTTACAGGTTTAGTATCATTTGTATTTTATACAATATAATATGTAAAGAATATATTATTAATTAGCCTTATCCTTTGTAGTAACAAAAAAAGTGATGCATCAAAATTACTTAAACGTTTTGACATTTAATTTGCGTAATAACGAGTACAGTTAGATCTATTGAAACAAATAACTATCTACTACTATCAACATAAGAATTAAAATCCCCGAAAATAGGACAGACAAGGCACCACAAGCAACGACCGTTCACAAGCATCACGCATGGTCAGCCATCGCTTTCGTCGTGAGAATAATGTAAGATAAAGTTAAAGCAGTTGATCGACGGGGACAAGCATTTGCTAGAAAAAATCACGGATAGATAAGTTGATTACTTGCCGAAAATTTTTCATTCAAATGAGTAGTTTCACTTTTTTAAAAGCACACTTTATTCTTGTCGAGGATCGGGTTCTTTCTCATTATGATCACAACTGCTCATAGCGGGCTTGGTTACATAATCTTATTTCACTTAAACAACTAAAACCACCTAGATGGGTTCTAGTTGTTTAGCTTATATTTATCATTTAAGATAAATTTATTTTGTTATATAAACAATAATATTAAATTCATTATGATGGTGATTTCAAAACTGAAAAAAATAATGAAGCATATTTATTATCAGGAAATTACTAATTTCTTTGTACATTTATATGAGCTTAACAATTAGAACTTATCTTGTTGGTTCTAGTTGTAAAAACTCATTTTTATCCCATTATAAGATTTAATTATTTGTTAATTTGTCAATCTACATAACAATATTAAATTAATTATGAGGGTGACTTCTATCCGAATTCAGTCATCACTTATTAAATTTTGTAGCTTATAATATTTAAAAAAAAAAATTAAATAAAAGCTAGCTGAGGAGTTCTTGAATGATTTCAAATAAACAAATTCTATTAATTTTATTAAATTTAGGTTGAATATTAAGTATCTATTGTACAAATAATCTGATTCAAAATTCTCACAACTTCATTTATATACGTATCGTAACTTAATAATAAATGTATACTTATATCTAATCTATAAAAT
The DNA here is from genome assembly GCA_949711755.1 of Leptidea juvernica. NCBI lineage: Eukaryota > Metazoa > Arthropoda > Insecta > Lepidoptera > Pieridae > Leptidea > Leptidea juvernica. Next base: position 2,227,079 of record CATIXQ010000038.1, read on the forward strand.
ACATTTAATTTCGATATTTGAATTACATCTAGGTACATCTATTATTGGTACCACATCAAAATTAATGTGGTTTTAATCGATAAAAAAGGCAATTTAAACCTGCAATTGGTGATTTTTTTTTTTAATTACATGAGTATGTAGAGATACGGAACGATACCTTACATTATATTTTATTACTTTAACTATATTCAGTTCACTATTTATATTTAATGTGTGTAGATATATATATGACGTTCAGTTCCGTGGTCACTTGGAAGAGAAGGCCAAACTGGCCTCAAAAAAGCTTGGTGTACTTAGTAAGGCGAGACAGTATTTCACTAAAAGCCACCGCCTGCAACTTTATAAGGCCCAAATTCGGCCTCACATGGAGTACTGTTCTCACCTCTGGGCGGGTGCTCCCCAGTACCAGCTTCTTCCATTTGACCGCATACAACGAAGAGCGGCTCGAATCATCAACGATCAAGTCATCTCCAATCGGCTTGATTCTCTAGCATTCCGTAGAGATGTGGGTTCTCTCTGCATCTTCTACCGCATTTAACACGGGGAGTGCTCAGAGGAGCTGTTCGGGTTGATTCCAGCGGCCGAATTCCACCACCGGACATAACGTGCAAAGTACCAACCGCATCACGTAGACGTCTGGCATTCCACAACCGCGCGTTTTGTCCGAAATTGCTTGCCTCGCACAGCCACTTTGTGGAATCAACTACCGGCAGGGGTCTTCCCGAACAGATACGACTTAGGGACCTTCAAGAAAAAAGCATACTCCCACCTTAAGGGCCGGCAACGCATTTCTTGACACACCTGTTGTTGCAGATGTCCATGGGCGGTTGCCTCACCTCTCCCCATCCCGTGAGCCTCTTGTCCGTTTGCCCCCTCTCATATAAAAAAAAATGTCTTTAGGGAATTACGATACAGCCTAAATATTACGCTTGATGTCACACCTCATACAATACAATAGAAAATACGAAAAACATTTTTAAAAATTGCTATAAGTTAATATTATAATTGAATTATTTTTATAAATAATAAGTTGCAATGCTATAAATCATAAGATTATAGTAACGTATTGGATAACATTCCTTACTTTAACGAATAAGTGGGCAATAGTGGTAACTCCGTGACACGCCTTACAATCTAACCTCCGCGAGTTTACAATAAGCTGAATGCATCAACTATTATTTATCACCTCTGCTTGCGACATCTTTATTACATCTATTACGGTTTATTATAATATAAAATCAGAAGTCTAGTTTAAAGTACTCTAAATTAAAGATAGTTCACGTTATTTATTATGATGTACTTAATATAAAAACCCAATGAGATAACTAAAAGAAAATCCATGCTTTGGTATTTTATGTTTACCCATTGAAGACCTAAATTCTACTTTGATGTGTAATTATTGTATAATGAACAACATTATATAAAATACCTTAAATGAATGCAACCTCGTCCATTTTTAATTGTATATTTATAATAATGAAACTTCTAGCACATCCCCCACCTTCGACAGCTCCCAGAGAACTCTTCTCTAAGCTGCCAGCAATTTGAGACCGTCACTATCATCTACTACCAACTTAATATAACAAATAAAATCTTATACCATCAACTCAATGACACAAATTCATAGAAAGGTGGCGACACACTTTAGCACGTGATTATATAGTAAGAGAATTACTAAAAATATATTAAATATAATAATTAAATTATTGTCGCTGGTACCGATAACACAAGTTATACCAGACTATTGGTATCTTTCACTTTTAACACTGCACTTTATGTACGATAAGTATATTTTTAGACGTTGTACTTATATATGTTACCGGCCAAACCAATTTTAGAACAACCAAGTTATTCCTAGACCAATACAGTTCATCCAGGTGTAGGATAAACCGGTACAGACTAGGTTAAACTAGTTTCTTCTATCGGCATTTGGACAAATCATTAATCCAATAAGTACAGTCAGAATAAACTGGTGAGGACGTCTGTTTTAGTGAAATAAAGCTATTATAATTATAGTATATTGTTTAAAAGATTTCGATTGACTTTTTATGAGTATTAAGTTTATCCTTACTATAATATAAAAAAAAAACAAAAACACTATTCAAAATCAATAGATATAAATATGCAACAAAAAGTATTAAAAATAATAATTTTTATATAATCTAATTAATTAATCTTATTCTAGTTACTATAATTCTTATTTTTGGAAAATGCAAATGTGAGACTTTTATGGTTTTAACATGGATGTCATTGTCAGATCTGGACTGTAATGGGAACAAACGGGAAGCACCAGCTTTTCAATAAAAAAAAGAGTTATCAAAATCGGTTCACCTAAGTTCTGAGGTAAAAACCATAAAAAAAATACGACGAACTGAGAACCTCTTCCTTTTTTGAAGTCGGTGAAAAAGAAACAAGGCTGTCCATATTTCTTTTATTGTAGCGAGAATAAACTTCTGTGACAGTTTTTGTATTCTATATCTTTGTTCATACGTCGTTGGTATTGTAACATCTATACCGAACATGTTTAAACAAACATAAACTATACATAACATTTTGTGTGACTAAGGGCTAGCGTATACACACAACTTTCAGTTGAACAACTGTTTTGTTGTGTGTCATATGTTTTACTACAGATAGAGTTAAATTACTACCTTCTTCTGTCAGTAATTAGCTGTCAATAATCTGACGCTGTCCCAATATACCCGATAAGTTATTCTTATCGCCTTATATTGGGACGCGTGAATTGCAAATTCCATACAAACTTTATATCGCTGGTAAGCTATACGTCGTCCCATTCACAGACAGCGTGCACAGATAAGGTGAGTTAGCGTCGATAAGTTTATTGGGACAGAAAAGTCAACGATAGTTACGATTTTTATCTCAAGTAAGAGATTCAAGCACACATAATGTCAACTCGATAGTTGCTTGACAAAAAAGTCAAAAAGCTTCATCGATTTGCTTTTCATTTAAAAGTAAGACCACTATTGATCAATCACTCAATTTGTATACTATATTGTATTGATGCGCGCAGACTATCGACTAAACAGTCGATCCGCGACTAACCGCGTCTGCCAGTCTCGTACAATTTCTTGTTAATTGACATTGTTTGTGAACACCTTGACTCGAGCGTTGCTGAAAATACAGGGTGCCCCAAAGTTATGGGACATGAAGGGAAAAACCTTAAATATCGAAGATAGGCTATTTTACTGAAAGAAGACTTTATGTTATTTTTAAAAGTTAGTAATTCTGCATTCAAAGATTTTCTAAAAATTACTTGCCTCGTCTGGGAATCGAACCGACTTAAATGTAAAAAAAAACACCCCTACTCTTATGATGCCAATCGAAAGAATGGCCAAAAACTAATAACTCTTCTTAAGTAAGAACTTTGGGAGATTTGAAGAGATAAAAAAAATTATTGTATGCGCACTTCCATCAACTAAACTGTCTAGTTGAGTAGAAATCACGAAAAGTACAAAACTCGACGATAAAGTTTAGTCGATGCAACAGTTGTATTTATGCGCTCGGCCTTAACCTGTCATGTTTCTATAGCTTATTAAAAACTACCTAACCCGACAGACGTTGTTCTGTCAATAATCGGTTCGAGAGATATGATAAATGCGTGGGTGGGATCGTGAAACCACAAACTGTACATGAATACCTTCCTTTAGCTTCAACGAATCTATTACAAAAGATTTCATTGAGATCGGTCGAATAGTTTGGGAGTTATTCGGAAACATACAAACATACATTCTCTTTTATTTATATAGATTACATAATTTACACAAGAACACATTATTTAATGATAGAAACAAGAGCATATCAACAAGATTTTACATCTGGTCCGCGTATAGCAGGCACAATTATGAACAGTCTAAACAATATATCATTGTAAGCAACCGGCATAAAGTATGACAGTGCACTTATATCAAAATTGCGAAATGCGTCGGTAAGTGCAAAGGCTTAGATCTTGGACACGTTATTTAGTTGCCCACACGTTGTCTAAATAACATCAAATATTTTTCTGTTAGTAATTTTAATTATCTTTTTTGGTATCAAATGTGAAGACAGGCAAAACAGGGTTGAAGTAGAAATGATAAAAAAGTTCAGTGTCAATATCTTTTAAATTAAATTTTAAGGATTCAAATGAAAATGGTACCTTTGATAGATCTGGCGATGACACCGAAAGAGGCAGAAAGGCACAAGAACATCTTAACAAAACCTTGTTTACTAGTCAATCATTTAAAAGTAAAAACAGTAGCTTATAGAATTTAGTCTGTTCATTTGTATCGTTTGAAACGTAAAAACTACTGAATATATTTAATTCAAATTTTGTGTGAATTTATTTTGTATAAAGTGGTCGGTACAACATTAAGGCTACTTATTATCACTGATGAGATGCTGACATAGAATTTTTATGGCGTATACGCAGACAACATGGCGATCAGTAGCAGCTTTAGTTCGACAACTTTATGCGCGACCGTCCCACGGGGTGACAGACGTTGGAGGGGGCGGGGTAATAAGATGTCAGCGGGTAGTGGCTTACGGTAGTCTCACGCGTATCCCTTCTCCGCAACACCATCCGCTATCCGCTGACATCTCGCATCAACGCGTTGCATTGACGGTCGTGCATTTAGTATTTAGTCATTTTGTTATCTTATAATACTTTGTATCGTGTGTGTGTTTTTTAACTTCATCTACTAGTAAGATCAGTCCGGGCTTCACAGCTCTTACAGTGTATCTATGGTCAATGGTTTTGTAACTATTTATCAATCAAATCAAATCATCAATGTGTAGCCCTCACCTGTAGGCAATTATCTAATTTTTAATATCACGTAAGAAGTTCACTGCTGGACAAAGACTTCCCCCAAGGATCTCCACGCAGATCGGTTCTACGCTGCCCTCATCCAACCTATCCCGGGGATATTAACCAGATCATCGGTCCATCTTGTGGGGGGTATACCGACATTGTGTGTCTTCCGGTACGTGGTCACCATTCGAGGACTTTACTACCTCATCAGCCAAGATATGTCCGTCGAGCTATGTGCCCTGCCCACTGCCACGTTTGCCAATTAAGCCGAACAAATACGGCACTAGCGAGCTAGGCAATAGCGGCACGGCGTTACCATTCTATTCTCGAAGCAGTTCAGGCCATTTTTGCCCCCCTACAACTTCGTTGTGGATAAAACTAGAATCCTGAAATTTCAGTAACCACTAATCAAGCTAATGTAATATAATATGTTTTACTTGAGAGATACATTGGATGTTGCTAGGTTAGCTAATTGCGTAATAGGTAAGTTAAGACAGAAGGACCCATAAGTTGGACTGAATAAATTGACTGACTTGGTATAAGATGGATCTTACAACTTCTTACGGTAGAATAGCTGAGTTGCGAGACTTGGTTATTTTTTACAACTACAAGTTATGCTTTTGATGGCATTTATAATATTGTGTGGCATTTCCCCATTTCAATTTATTGATCTACAGCCCGGTTACAGTTATATAACAATTTCAAATATTACTAGTAACAAACGCTCACAAAGACTATTGTGCTGTGTGTCAAAAGACGCAATAATAATATGATAATAGCACAATTATGGCTATAAGGCAAGCCCCCCACCCTGAAATATGTCTTGTTAGGTATTCAATTGTGCTAGAGTCCGACTGATATGTTGAAGATTATATCTCTTTTTAGGATTTTCGACCCGAGAGTTAACCAATGAAACTATATTACTAAGACTCTCCTGTCCTTATGTTTGTTTGTCAGAGGGCTGCATCTCAGCTAACATTTTGACAGATTGTGTAAACTGTTGCCGCTACAGCAAAAAGTTGACGAAACGAGCTATTCGTGCCACCTATAAATAAGGACCAATTGTGTGTCATTAAGAAATAAATATAAGAAAATAAAAGTTTTGACTTTGACATCGCAATACATATATGAAAAACTTGTCGATGTAGAAAAAAATCATTAAAAAAATAGTAACACTCATAATGTTAATACTAGGAACAGGGATTAGCTTGCTGGTCATGTAAATCGACTTCATAAAGTCACAAATTCATTCAGAGGTATTTGTATACGTTTTTACAAAAAGGTACCTGTTCATATATACCATTAAAAGAATATAAATCAGTTCTGAAGAACAAAAGAAAGAAATAGTTGTATAAAAAAGGGTACTATAAAATATCTGAATATCTGGATCTAAATAACCCTTGGGATTGAGCTGCTGGATTGTTACATGTCTGTCTCAGATTAATAAAATATGTAATTATAGATAATAACTTGTAATAATCTGTTTTGAAATTATCAAGCTTAGAGTGTCTTGCTCGGTCTTCTGTAAGGACTGACTGACAAGACTGATTATTTTTTATTTCTATTTATTAAACTTCTAAATGTAAAAGAAGTCGACCGTCGTGTAGCCAACGTATGGAAGCGTTTTTTGGTTATGCAGCGTAGTCATGAAAAAAAAGTAACATAAGAATAAATTATAAATATATAAGTAAACATAAAACTTAAAAGTAAATTAATTAATTCTTGTATTTTCCTCAGTGTGACAAACTTTCAAATTATGTCAGCGTGCAATGCAGAGATGTATGCTAGTAAGGATGAAGACAGGAGTTAGAAACGTTTCAGTCAAAGTTAAAAAATTGAAGTGGAAATGGGCTAGACATAAGAGGAATTGATAAGTGGAGCACAATGGTAACAATCTGGCACCCAAGAATCGGAAAAAGAAAAAGAGAACGGCAAAATAAAAGATGGACAGACGACATTGAAGACAGTTGGAAAGTTATGGACTCGGACTGTAAAGAACAGAGTACGATGGAAGAAGTTGGAGGAGGCCGATGCCAAAGGCCACACAGACTAAAAAATAAAATAAAATATAGTACATAGTTTATAAGTAGATAGCTCTAGTGTCATATAAAAATTTCAATACTGCCTCATTAGTTATAAATAGTTTTAGTTTATCTGATATAAGCTTATTAATTCGTCGGAATAAAAGGCTTATTTATTAATATTATTATTAACCAGGTTAAGCTCGGTATGAATGCTCAGAAAAACATGAAAACCATTACATATTGGATAAACTTGTATATTCTTTTATTTAAATTTTGATCAATTCCGAATATTCAAGCAATTCCAAAGTATGTAAAGACATAAATAAATTCCAAAATATAGACAAAATAAACGGTCAATCGATACTTGCTCAGTTAAATATAATAAATAGATATTATTAACTGAAATATTTACTTAAAAACGACTATAAAAGCGTCAATTGTTGAGCATCTGTTTGGGCACGTTCTTAAAGACGCGTATAAAAAAAGTTTAAAATATTTAGTTCACTTAATCACTTTTAATGCTTTTTTAACGTATTTTATTTAAATTTTTAACGAGTCAAAAGTGTCAATTTAAGCTGCATTTAAATCCAGATTATTTGAATTTAATTGAGTTAATTACTTACATCAAAATACTGCTGAAATACAAAAACTCAATTGTAATTCTTTATATCTTCCCACTTCTAAATTGTCTCATTATAACCTTGGGAAGATTACTTTTAACCTTTCTTGTGTATAATCACTTACAATTATGATTCAAAACATTTTTATCGGACAAAATGCTCAACATAACTTCCAAGTACTTGTGACAATTTTGAATTGCATCGCAAGATTCAAATGAAATATTACAACGAAATATTTCATATGAAAAATTGTCAGAAGCGATATGAGTTGCGCTCCATTCATTTCTTTTACTGTACGTGACTCGAACGGAACCAAGTTTGGGCAATTAAATACAATATTCTCGCTGATTTTGTATGTTTTTTTAACTAACCACCCGTCATTACCGGAGCGATAAATCTTCTGTCAGTCTGTCGCTTGTCGTTAAGAACTTCATTATGTTTCAAGTGAGGTGGGTTTTTCAATTGAAATTGGTTAGCCGAAATATTTTAATAGCACAATCGCTATGTGCCAAAATGCCACGGATTGATTCAGTGTGTTCGTTATGTGAACGCAGTGCTTTCTGAATCGTAGTTTTTATTGTATCGCTGAATTTTGACTGCAATGTCGTCCATTTTAGGAAGTCGTTTATTGCAAATTTACATAGAATTTCTGGTTTGTGAAACTCGTATTGAATTCTGTAGCAAAGGCAATTAATCGATACGATTATTATATATATTACTGCAACGGGAGCGATGGCTGGTCCATGTCTCAGTTCGAGAACTCGTGGCTAAGCTGTTATAGTCAAGAAATCATTTTATTTATTTGATGTGATTACTAATTATGACAGTAATTTAAGAAGCATCCTAACATTTACGATGAATTCAAGTTCTAAAAATTGAGGCATCATATAAACAATCTATATAGCTTGTTTTTTTTTTTATTCATATATTTAAATATTGGATGCAATACCTTAGAAACTAATTTGTTATATTATAGCTATTGTAGAATAATCATTGACTTAAAAGAGTGGTTTCAAGTTTCTTGTATGTTCTTCTTACGAGCTCAACTATTTTCTAACAGATTCACTAATTTAAATTAAATATTTGTAATGACGTTTTAAAGGCATTTAGTTTAGGCCTATGTGAATAAAGTCTTTTTTTTATTTTGAATTTTTTATTGCTATTAGAAAGTTTGCAGCAGACGATTTAAAACAACATATATATGTATCTTTAAAGTATTCGGAACTTAAGCAAGGCTATAGATGATTATTTAAAAATATTTATTAAAATCAATTTACGGAGTAAACACATTAAATTGGTTCAAATAAATTTATAAAATAATAACGTCATAATAAAACCATACTACCTTAGAGATATCTGTGCTAGAGTTAAGGGCTCCGTTATAGGTCTAGTAGTCAATAACTCATTGAGCACAAATTTAAGAAGTATATTCATGTAAAAGCCTCTTTACTAACTTATGTAGCTTCATAAAGTTTACCAAGTTTTGTTTCAATATGTTATTTGATTGTCACTCCCTATCTTAACATATATAAATTACGTGTCACGTTGTTGGTCCGCGGTGGAGTCCTAAACTAATGAACGGATTTTAATGGGGATTACTTCATGGAGTGCAGTTTAGCAACTTGAGAGATAGGATAGTTTTTATTTCGATTTGGGACACATAAGCATTTTTATTTTCAATATTTGTTTTGTATGGACATATTTTCTATGAGAGAATTTATTGACGCATGGTTTGACAGTTCTACTGTGAAAAAAATTCATTATAACACCATGGAGCAACTTTTACGAAATAATTCTTCATGTTTTGAAATATTATTGACATATACAGTATTTTATTAGCTGACCCAGCAAACGTTGTATTTTTATTTTTATATTTAAAGTGAAAAAAAAGTATAAAACAGATTTTTTTTTATTATCTACAGAACGTATTATTTATACGTATCCATAGCAAGCTTTTGAATCGTTAATTTGAGGGTTTAAGTTAAAGTTAAAGTGGCCTTGAAATATAAAATATTATCTGGAGAAAGTTATTGTTAAGTTGTCCGAGACAACTTCGGTTGTTTTGTTTTGGAAACTTTCATGGGTAATTCCTTTCCGGACTAAGATGAAGACAAAGGCAAGGCTTGTAGTTTATGAGTCATAAGATCTTTTTAGTATATTGGTAAATACGTTGGATACTACGTTATAATAAATACTCGCAGGACCGTAATTAGGGTATTAACAGATGTTGGAATGTGTAATTATTGGTGTTCACCTTAATGGTAATATGGTATGAACACCATCAATTTGCTGATCGTACATTCATTGTCAGTAGTTTATTATCATGCTATGATCAGGTATTACTGTAATTTTTGTGAGTTGAAGTCATCAGGCGATTTATGTGTAAATATGTGTAAATATATGATATATGTGTAAATGTAGCTCCGCATTATTTCAGTATGTTTTCGGAAGTTTCGAAGTACTTATGATCATTGTATGGTTTATGCGATAGCATAAGTCTACCGTATCGTTAAATTGTAGAGTCAGCAAGTAAAATCATCAAAATAGACTGAATCAATATATTTTTAAGACTAATCATAAAATAGCTTGACAACAAAAAATACTTTCATTAAAATATATAAAACTGTAATAGTAAATAAAAATGTAGTTATCTTGAAAAATATGGATTATTTTATTATGTAATTTATTATATCGAAAAATTTATTTCAATCTGATATTTATTTATATATTTACTAGCTGACCCAGCAAACGTTGTATTGCCGATATTAAAATCGCGATACAAAAGTAACTGTTCATCGTAGATGGGTGAAAATTTGAAGTTGTATGTATTTTTTAATGCTGACTCATAATCAAACAAATTTAAAAAAAAATGTCAATAAAATAAAAAACGTGTGGACCACCCTTAACATTTAGGGGTATGAAAAATAGATGTTGGCCGATTCTCAGACCTACTCAATATGCTCACAAAATTTGATGAGAATCGGTCAAGCCGTTTCGGAGGAGTACGCGAACGAACATTGTGACACGAGAATTTTATATATAAGATTAAAATATCATTTGCTTCCAATGACATCTATACATTATATATATTCTATAAAGTTTCTCTTTTTTAAGAAACAAAATATGTTTATTAGCAGAAGCAGTGACATGAGAATCCCATATTGATATAACTCAATAATTACGAAATCTCTTTAAAATCAAATGAAATTGCAACGCAGCAAACATTTACTTTCTATGACTTTTTAGGGTTCCGTAGCCAAACGGCAAAAAACGGAACCCTTATACATTCGTCATGTCTGTCTGTCTGTCCGTGTGGGTCACAGCAACTTTTTTCCAAAACTATAAAAACTATTTTGTTGAAACTTGGTAAGTAGATGTATTCTGTGAACTGCATTAACATTTTCACAAAAAAAAAAACAATAGATTTTGTGGGTCCTCATACTTAGAACTGAAACTTAAATTTTTATTCATCAAACCCATACATTTGGAGTATCTATGGATAGGTCTTCAAAAATGATAAGTTTTCTAATATTATTTCTTCTAAATTGAATAGTTTGCGTGAGAGACACTTCCAAAGTGGTAAACTGTGTGCCCCCCTCCCCCCTCTTACTTCTAAAATGAGATAATGATCGCACTAAAAAAATATTTAATGTACATTACACTGCAAACTTCCACCGAAAATTGTTTTGAACGAGATCCAGTAAGTAGTTTTTTTTAATACGTTTAAACGATGAGAGCTCATTTGCACTGTATGATTTTGAGCAAAGATTTTGTGCCTTTTCAATTTAAATAATTTAATATAATTTTCCATTCTATACAGCTTTTAAATTATGTTACTTGCTTATACTCCAGATCATGCTTTTTTACTTATACTCCAGTTTGCTTAATGCAGAGATTTCAAATCTTACATAAAATACGAAATATAATAAATCTATCGATTGGGTAATTCGATTCTGGATTGTAGCGGAAACGATTGTCGATAATCGTTTGTCGCACGCACTAGCGCCAACACTAACTTTTCGCAGATTGTGTTGAATATGTGCGTGTACAGTTTTGGTCTCTTATTTCAGAATCTTATTCTAATTCAGATGTAATCTATAGATGTAGATATTGTGTCTATCCCTAGATAGTTGTGTGTGCCAATAAAGTATTATCATAGTTCTCAGGAGGTTGCTAGTCTTTGCCGGCAGCCCTCTTGTGATTCCTCTGGTGTTGGAAGATAATATGGGCGGTGATTACTTGACACCAGGTAGGCCAATTATACCGTACACTCGTTCGCTTTCATTTCCATAAAAAAAAAATCGACCAACCCGAGTCAAATAGATTACACGATTGAAATAAATAAATAGGATATGAGTGGGTTGGGTTGGCAAAATCCCTTGTCGCATACCGTGAAAAATTATTAAATCCACTCAAAAATGAAAGCATTCCAGAGGTGATTATATTATTATATTATCCTGCGACGACTGTCGTGTCGTTATATAAAGATCTGTAGTTGGCACAGAGTCGAGTGCTGATACAAGTACAGTGGCTGGGCGCGGCCGTGTCGTAACCTCGCGCTCGGCACGCGAACTCGTGTTGCTTCGATCGTTGTCATTGCACTCAAATTGTTCAACTGTTTTTGCTCCAATTTAGTTTCCGTGATGTCTTTCTCTTTCAGACATAAATTGCTTCTGATAAGTTAATGTTGTAGAAACTGTTGCTGTATGTAACCATAAATTTATGATTTAATTTTTGAAGTAATACTTCTGTGGGCGCGTTATGAAAAAATGATGAGAGTGGAAATATTAAGATATGCGTGATATCACTAAACAAAAGACAACACACAACAAACACACACAAAAGTAACAGGGTTGAAGTTCCTAAAAAATTTCTGACATTTGCGTCATTCGTTACTTTTTTTTTGTTTCTTCGTCCATTATTAGGACAGGCAAAGGGTTCAAGCCCATACAGCCGTATTCACTATTTAATAATTAATTGAAATAGCCACTGTGCAAGATTTTTACAAAATTGTTCTATCCAAAAACGTAGAATAGCACTAGGAATAAATAATTTCAATGATTTATGCTACGTTAGGCCAAAGCAGTATAACTTTAAAAAAGGCTGACTAGGTAGATATTCAAATTAATACTATGACTACTTACATTTTACATTTTAAATTTCATATTTATAATACCTATATATCTGACTTAGCTTTGCAAAGCATTTCTAATATTTATTACAAGCTAGTGCCCGTGACTTTGCTTCCCGTAATCTGTCCATTACAGGACTCCACATTGATGGAAAAACATTTCATTGAATTTATTTTATAATTAATTTAAAACTAAAACCAATTAAAAGTATGGAGACAAATTATTATAAAATATATAGATAGTACTTCACATGATTGGCATCGAATTAATGTGTTGACAGATGGTTTGTCCATGACGACGATGATGGACAGACACACGAGTGATTCTATAAATCCGTATGTTTTCACTTTGACCTCAACCGCTCCAGAAACCTTATAATATACTAGCTGACCCGACAGACTTTGTTCTTTAGATAATAATACTGTTTCAAAGGAATTTGCCAATAATATTTCAAAACATCAAGAATTATTTCGTAAAAAATGCTCCGTGCTGTTATAATGAAATTGTTTCACAGCGGATCTGTCAAACCGTGCGTCACTAAATTCTCTGATATAAATTTTGTCTATACAAAACAAATATTGAAAATAAAAATAATTATGAAAAAAACCATCCCATCTCTCAAGTTGGACTAAGCTGCACTGCATGAAGTAATCCCCATTAAAATCCGTTCATTACTTTAGGAGTCCATCGCGGACAAACAACGTGTCACGTAATTTATATATATTAAGATATATACCTATCCACATTCTTGAAATCAATGACAGCCATCTTGGATTTATAAATAAATCTCAAATTCGTAAAATATCGAATTATACTAATTTGAATTGAATTTGAAACTCAGACAAAATATCCTTTCATTGTCACTCTCCCTGCTACATCTTTCTATTTCCTTCCATAGCTTTCTTTCTTCTTTGAACCCGACCTGAAAAATTTATCGCGCTTCATCGTGATCTCCTAAAAATTCGGAATAAAATGTAGCCAATAGATATCCTTTTCTGTGCCCTCCATAATGTGCAAAATTTCATGATGAAGAAAGAATCAAATAAACTAACATTCTAATTTATAAAATTATTAAAGATTATAAGTTAATTCATTCATTAATACGTTTAGTAAATTAGCTACATTCATTAAAATTTGTATCTTTTTTTATAAAACTACTAAATTTACTGTTAAATAATTTTGACAAATTGCTTGTGTGATCTTGAGCCATAATTATTTCTCGAAAATCATACATGTTTTGGCCGATATGTAATAATAATACGACACTAATTATTGTACACGTAAACAAAACTTTAATATTATTACTGCTTGGAGAATTTTATTCTGTGATCAATCACATGATTATAAATATTTTTATTTTAATAATGGAGTGAGCCCAATAGTTATAGTATGGAGGAGTTTCGAAATGGATTAATAATATAAAAACCGTAAGAGATGTTCCTTCAAATCAAATCAAATCAAAAATATATTTATTTCATAGGTAACTTATATTACACTTAAAATATGTCATGCAACTTTTTCCGATGGCAGATTTCCTTAGAGAAGAACAAGCAAGAAACTATAAGGTTTTTTTCAAAAAAGATTAAGTACAACAATTTCTTATTTATAATGCAATTTACAAATAATTTCAATTACACAATATATGCAAAGTCAAAGAGTTATAGGAGTAAGTAAAAAAATGTAAATTAATAAGTAAAAACACAAGAGCTATTGAGTAAAATACAGTAGGTGCATTAATCCACACATGCCATAAATAAAATAAAGGCATTATACGAGCATTTTATTAGCTATCATATAAAAAGATATACTTAATAACTTTAATAAAAAAAAGAATTAAAAAAACACGCTTCAGATCCTGATCTTCTCTCTCTTCTTCTAAGTCTATGCTATAAACTCTATTGGGTAAAGGTGAGACTCTGTCATCAAATTCGCCCCATACATATATTTCAACTACTGATATAATTATATATTGACACACTTTTACACAAATTATCTTGCCCCAAATTAGGCATATATAGCCTGTCTTATTGCTTGCAAGACAACGATATATTTAATACAATATACCTACTTAAACATACATAAATACATAAAAACATCCATGACTCGGAAACAAACATTCATATTCATCATGCAACTACCGCGATTCGAATCTGGGACCTCTAGCTTAGTAGGTAGGTTCGCTAACCACTCGGCTATACAGGTCGTCATCTATCTATATATTATATAAAAATGAATTGCTGTTCGTTAGTCTCGCTAAAACTCGAAAACGGCCGGACCAATTTGGCTAATTTTGGTCTTGAATTATTTGTGGAAATCCAGAGAAGGTTTAAACGGTGAATAAATATAAAAATGCTTGAAAGTAAATAAAAACAACAATTTAATTTTTCCTTTGATGTGATGATACACCGTCGTTCAGAAATCAAATTGAATAGTTTAAAATGAATAACTAATTAGAATTTTTATATCATTCCAACTTTCTCAGGAGGTAAAAAAGAAACAGTTGTTAACTATCTGTCAGATTATTTTTATATAAATTGATAAAATTTGACGATATCTTCATTTAATATAAAGATAATAAAGTTATAAGAAATAAGTAAAGATTTTTATAAGTACTACGTGCTTAGTCATGTGTGTACGCGGACGAAGTCGCGGGTATCAGCTAGTTTGTAACAAATGTTCAGTATAAGATGTAATACAAATCTGTATCAGATAAAATTATTACACCATATATCAATCCATTGACTCTACTGCGTTTTTTGTGTCCAATCTTACAAAACATGAAAGCCTACAATTTATAAAGTCATAAATAAAGTTTTAAATTAATAAAACATTGTTTTATGAGATATACCGTTGGGAACTTGACATTTATAATTATTATTAATGAATTATATCTTAATTAGAAGGATGAATAAAGTGCGTGTTTAATTTTATACGTTTCTTTATTAGGTATACTTTATGGGTTTCACGACTACTTAAAGGCTTAATGTGTTAACTTAGATGACTAGTCATATATCCCTTACATGTTCGCAATAATTTATATTATTAAGAATTGTGTTGTTTTAAGTGAAAAATTATTTAGCCTTGTTACTTGTTGGTAGGGGAAAATCTTATGGGTTCGCGTCAACGACATGCTCAGGACTGGCGCACGTGATAAATAAATAATTAAAAAAGAAAAAAAAAACATATAGTTGGACGCATTTTGCTTATAGCAGTATATTTATTTAAATGAAAATTTCTACTGTGCAATGTTGAATTAGTGTTTTTGTTTGATTAATATATTATTGAAAATAAGGCTTAAAAATTAAATTTTAAAGTTTTCAAACATTATGAAAATTAAAATTTTAATATTATTAAAAGCTCTAAGTTTTCACTTTTATCGGCTATTTTTTATCGGTTGTTAATTGTGATAAGTCACAAAAAGAAAGCGTAAGTTAAGTGCATCAGATCTGTTATATTTATATTATGTTAGTATACGGTCATAGGGATATTTCTTACGTTTATCTCAGTCAGCTTGAATTTAAAAGCGATATTAATTCATCATAATCTTCATCAGACGGTAGACGTCCACTTTTGGGTATAGGTCTCTTATCTTTATTGCGGAGATATCTTTACTAATATTATAAAGCTGCAGTGTTTGTTTGTTTGTTTGTTTGTTTGAACGCGCTAATCTCTGGTACTACTGGTCCGATTTGAATGATTCTTTCAGTGTTGGGTAGTCCATTTATCGAGGAAGGCTCTGTTTTTTTTTTCAAAATTAGGGATCCGTAATAAAATTGCTATTTTGTAACACAAGGTGTAAAATCGAAAACCTATTTTTGCGTGCGCTGCGAAAACTATTGACAATAGAACAAAATGATGTACATGCTATAATATAGGCAATATTTTATTACTTATAAAACTATCGCGTGAATTATACTTTATATGGCAAAACAACGTTTGCCGGGTCAGCTAGTCTAATATATTAAGCAAATATATGAGATTACCAACCACTTTTTATACTAAAAGATATGAATTAAATAAATCAGAAATATGATAGAATAATAAAAAAAAATTAACATTTAAAATTGGTCTGTCTGTATTTATGAAAGTTGTATATTTTTTTTGGCCTAAATAAAATATTATTCGGTAAATTAAAAAGATATATGAGTGAATATTGATAAAATAGTGGAAATGTAAATGACTGAATTCAAATTTAAATTCAAATATTTTAATTCAAAATAGGATGTGACATCACTTATTGAAAGTCAAAAAAACTACCACACATTCCAAAATGAATGCCTCAGACCTGAGAAGAATGGGCGCAACAAACTCAGCGGGATTTTTTTTTCATCGAATAAATATGTTTACAAAGTAATATTGGACAGTTAAAACTTATTATTTAATAGCCTGAGGGCGGTCACTCCATTATTATATTATTATAGTATGCTCCATTATTATAGTTATGTTATAGTAACCTTTACCACACAAACGTTTTTTAACAATTCTTTTGAACAGCGTAATACTTTTGTTTTGAACATTTTCTGGGATCTTGTTGTAAAAGCATATACATCGCCCCACAAAAGACTTATTAACTCGACTTAGCCGAGTAGTAGGCATCATCAGTTTATGTCTGTTCCTGGTGTTAACATTATGTTTATGACAGTTTCTGGCAAATTCACTTATGTGCCTATGAACATACATTACATAATCAAGAATATATTGAGAAGCAACAGTCCAGATGTAAGATACATACGTTACCAATAAAAAAAAATACCAAAGCTTTTTCAAAAAGGAACAATTTTATTTGATTGAATACAAAACACCGCACTTATTCTATTTTTGCAACACATAACTTTATATTATAAGCACAGTATCTCCTAAATACAATATGCTAACATCATTATCGAACACAAAAAATATTAGCTTAAATTTATTTTCAACACTCTGAAATATTCAATGGTTGCCTCAAATAAAATAAAATCAATAATGCGTAACAATTATGGATACAGAATAAAATAAACTCAAACAATTCAATACTTTGAATGCGTAACTCTTAAAAAAGTTATCTGGTCAAACACATCGGCAGATTTCCTTAGAACATTCTAGACGTTTCAATTACACGGAGACATGGAATTTATTGCATGTCTTTTGCAGGTCATTCATACAATGCGTTGAATACCTTCAGGCCAAACGTACGATATATCTTAATAAAGCAACAGTTTCGTCTACTTGTATCGACTTGAAACTGGTTCAAAAATGTTATTAAAACTGTTTAAATGTCTGCAATATCGTGTCTTCAAAAAAGAGTAATTTATTTTTAAAGACAACGGTTTTGAGGCCTAATTAAAGTACCTATTCAGTGTTGTTATGGTAGGTCCTACTTAAAACCAATAATTCAAAACCATTTGTTATTTTAAAGCGATAACCCTCACATCTGGGATTAATTATACAAATTAAATTTGTCACCAATATTTATGAAAGATGCGCATAAATTTTGATGGCTCAGTGGTAAAAGCGCTCGGACGGAACCTGAGAGGTCGCGGGCTCGAGTTCCGCATCGTTCATACATTTTGATTGCTCAGTGGTAAGAGCGCTCGGATGGAACCTGAGAGGTCGTGGGCTCGAGTCCCGTATCGTTCATAAATTTTGGTTACAAATTTAATTTGTATAATGAACAAATAATTCAGCTTATTACTCTATTTTAAATAAATACTTTATTTTTGTTTATTATTCTTTACCAACACTTCCTTTGTTTAGCAGTGGACGTCTTTTGGCTGAAATGGATAATACATTTGTAGGCATTTATTTTCTCAAAATCGATTCACTTAGAATTCTTTTTGATGTCATTTCTAATAACTACTAGATACTACTACCGCTTCGGAAACAAATGGCGCTCTGAGAGAAAAGAAGCGGCGCAAGAAACTCTCCCAGCATTCTTTTTTTGCGCTCTTTTCATTAAAAATATACAATATTGTACAGTCATTTCTATCGCTATAAAATAATCACAATCTAGTCCCAGTAGAGTCGAAGTGTCAATTGTATTGGATAATTTATACAAAAATCGATAGTACCGTTGAAGAGAGTAAAACTGAACACAAAAATACAAACTACATGCTATCACACTACATGCAAACATATACAGACATTATTGCTGCATATAATCTAATGTGCTATTCTATTGATTAATATATTGAAGGAAAAACTAAAATTAACCTCTCTCACATAAACCTGAGTTTAAGCCGTAACATATATTCGTATACACAGAGTTTGCTTTCATTATTACTGATGCAAATTTATAACATTTAGAAACGGTATTACTAAATTTATATTTTACTATATTATAAATTTATATATATTTTATTTTTCATATCCTATTTCCTGCCGCCCTATTTCACGTCCTTCTAACGTCCAGCGAAAATTAGAATATCATCCCCACCATCTGGATGTGTGACGTTCCTCAAAAGTGTTATTTTCAAGGAACTTTCATCCACAAACAACCAAGCCATTAATTTTATATAGTCATAATATTGTAAATATAGTTATAAGATTTGTTTTGTTTGAATAAATGCACTTCCAAGTTGAATGAGAATCAGCTTCCAACTGCAGTGTTTCCTGGACAATACGACTTGGGTACCTTCAAAAAAAGCGCGTACACCTTCCTTAAAGGCTGGCAACGCTCCTGTGATTATCTGGTTTTGCAAGAGATTGTGGGCAGCGGTGATCACCTACCAGGTGACCCGTACGCTCGTTTATCCGCATCTTCGATTAAAAAAATAAAAACATGTTATTTACCGTTGCTATGCTATGCTATCAAATACCATTGACACAGACAGATAGGCACATGTCTACATGTATATAAGAATACTTATACGGACTGCTAGGTGTATAATCATAACTTAAGTAAACAATAAAACGGAATTATGTTATTTATCCTTGATTGATACAAAGATTTCTTGATTTATGATCATCAGCCGCTTTATAGGAAAAAAAAGTAATAGATAGTGCTCGTGTTATGGTCATAATAGTCGACACTGGTCGTAAACACTTGTATTAATCGGTACAGCCATCCAATAAGGTTTAAGAGCATGTGGTAAATTTAATATTAAAGATTTCGTATTTATCCATTTTAGCCTATTGAGGCTCCTTTGCACAGGATGCCGGCTAGATTATGGGTACCACAACGGCGCTTATTTCCGCCGTGAAGATATAATGTATGCATTAAAGTCGGTCTGAAGAGCGCCGTAGCTAGTGAAATTACTGGGCAAATGAGACTTAACATCTTATGTCTCAAGGTGACGAGTGTAGTTGTAGTGGCGTTCAGAATTTTTGGGTCTTTCAAGAATCCGTAACAGGCACTGCATTGTAATGGGCAGAGCGAATCGATTACCATCAGCTGAACGTCCGGCTCGTATCATCCCTAATTTACATAAAAAAAAATTAAAATGAAACTACGGCCTTTTACCCTCTATTTCGAATTCACTTCAAGGTTGCCGGCTCCTCTGCGTCCAACACGGCCAAAGTTGTGCATAGCGCTCTTGTTATGGTCACACTGGTCGTAAACAGTGACATACTTGTTATGCGGTGTAAGCAGACAGTGTACAGACGTTCACATATTACATTAAATATATTCCGGAACCGACACGACTTAACCTTCAAGCATAGACCTTACTTCCACTTCAAAATTATGCGGCACTGCAATATTTTTATTATATTAGTTTCAAACAAAACAAATCTTATAATTATATTTACCATACTACCTATGATTACAATAAATTAAAACTATCAGTACGGAGAAGTATCTTGCTTGGGAAGCGCTTGGATTTCCAGTAGTCCTATTTAGGCGAGAACATAACATACATTCTCCGCGCCTCTGGGCCCTACGGACCAAGTGTGTCTACACCAAACGGCACAAACATGTAAGACTCACTGAGACTGACATATTTGCGACGCTTGCTATCTTCGACAGTCGAAGCATCCCCAACTGACGTAACTTGGACATGAGAAGGAGCCAGAGTGTCGACGCAAGTCGCGTCTTCCCCATGCCCAAGCCACCAGTGTCATTCAATTGAGACGCTTGCCATCGCGGCGAGTAATACTATTGGGCTCTTAGACAGCTGGTATATTAAAAGCGACGAATTATTATTAATATAATAAATAATTATTTATTTAATAATCAAATTCTATCCCGTATACTTACACTTTGTACCTTTGTACCCACTGCTTTCCATAGAGATTTCCTAAGATTCTTATCAGTGATCATTTATACTATGTCCTCTTAAACTGCCTTTTTTTATGGAAGAGGAGGACAAACGACCGTACGGGTCAACTGCTGTTAAGTGATCACCGCCGCCCACATTCTCTTGCAACACCAGAGGAATCACAAAAGCGTTGCCGGCCTTTAAGGAAGGTGTACGTGCTTTTTTTGTAGGTACCCATGTCGTATCGTCCCGGAAACACCGCACAAGGAAGCTCATTCCACAGCATTGTAGTACGCGGAAGAAAGCTCCTTGAAAACCGCACTGTGGAGGACCGCCACACATCCAGTTGGTGGGGATGATATCCTAACTTGTGGCGTGTCGTGCGAAGGTGGAATTCGGCGGCAGGAATCAGGTCAGCTATTCGGAACACTCCCCGTGATAAATGCGGTAGAAGACACACAATGAAGCGACGTCTCTACGCAACGCCAAGTGATCCAGCCGTTCGCAGAGTACTGGGTCCCCGACAATTCGAGCTGCTCTGCGTTGCAAGCGGTCAAATGGATCGAGCTTATACTGGGGTGCGCCAGACCAGAGATGACAGCAATACTCCATGTGCGGCCGAACCTGCGCTTTGTAGAGCGCTAGAATGTGGGCCGGCTTGAAGTATTGCCAAGTTCGATACGCCTGTTTTTTGCAGTCAGATGCTGCTTTAACTGACGCATCGAACCAGGGCTGTGATTTATATATAATATGAATATATATATATATAATGACTAGATTTTTGCCGTGCTTTACATCTGGATTATATGTAGGGCAAGCCTGTAAATTTAGTCTTAGACAGTTCGTTCCTGGTATGGTTACCAGTGCAGTCTTGGTTTAAACTTCACGATGATTATTTAAAGTTCACTGAAGAGTGTCATGGTTGACTGTACTTTGGCTGAAGTCTTGACTCCTTTTTCACAATAAAGCAACAAGTAAAATTCAACTACCGTCATTCCAGCGGCTTACTGAAACACACATAAAACTCACCAGATTTGCTTAGTACTTTTTAAAAGGAATTCAGTAAGAATACACGTAATATAGATTAATTAATACATAAAGACATGCCGACCTTCCAGTACCCTTGTATCTGTTTACGTTCATTCTTCAGAAACTTTTAGAGTGACCTAAAAATCAGTGGAAATTTTGGTTGATACTATATGCTTTAAATACTTGTTTCCTAGCTGAGTAATCGTGTCATGGAACCTCGAAACTTACGGACGCGAATTATAAATATTTAATTAATACTGATGTATTTAAATTTATTAAGCATGGTACACACGTAAACAAAACCAGATATTGTTTTAGTGTTATACCAACTGCTTAAAAAAGAAAAATTATCAGAGGCAATTTATACGATGCGCGTGTTAGCATGGCTACAAGAAATAGAGTATAGGGTATAGAAATAACAAGTAAAGCGAATATGAAAATCTAATAACCCTTATATTCAAGTAAACTACCGTCACATTTATAAATATATTTTTTAAGTTATGATCACATCGGTTCGTAAAGGAGCTTTGAAATGGTGTGAAGAAGCGACAAGAAACTCCCAGCTCATCTTTTCAATACAAAATTACAAAATATACTGTACAACATACATCCAACAAGTTGAGGAATCTGTAATAAAATGAACTTAAGTTTTAAATACTAAAATAACACTTACTAGCCTCATTTAATATTCACAAGGGGTGACGCTATTATATTATAAATAGGTATTATAATAGTAATAATATCAGAACAGAAAATTATGAAAAATAATTATAAGTTAAGTACTTACGTACTCTGATGTGTCCGTTCGGTTCAGCAGCCACGAGCCCAATGTAACTAAGCGCTACTGTGCTACACCAACGAAACCTTAGTCGACTTAGGTTGGCAATCCTAGCTGCTTGTTCCTGTCCTTGTTGCTTTCGAACAGCCAATCACGTACAAGCTCCTATTGGCTGTATTGACTTTAAAATACAATTGAGCTACTGTTTAGTTTTAAGATGTCAAAACATAACAAGTTTAGTTATTTAGTACTTTGTGATTATTAAATAATAATCTAACACGCGCGCACACGTACACCCTAAAACGTTAATTGGTAAATTATACCATTTGTATCAGACTTCAGCTACCATAATCTCTTGCAAGTCATATGTCTACTGCAGATATGGCCGAGACTTAAATAAATTTCAATAATGTATAAGGGCCTGCGCAGACAGGAATCGGTATGTTGTTCCGAGTTCCGAATTCTGCGTTATTTATTTAATATACCGACTCCTAACAATAACGTATACAGGGGGCTTTCACAGATACATTCACACTTACATACAATATATGATACATCACCGCACTCACCGGCGAGTGTGTTCTTCTAATTTTTTCACCTTCATCATTTCATCTTCATCATAGAGGAGACCTTCCCACAAGCACACAGCCGGTCCGAGGTTCGAGTCTCCTTAAGAGACGCGCCGCGAATTTTGTTGCGTAGTCTTTGCGGCCTCCACGGCCCACGTCGCTGGAAAAGCCTTCGGGGCTGACAGCATAGAGGACGTTTTTATTCGGTAGGAGGTGGGTCAGACACACGAGTCTAACATACAGAAAAACTAATAGAAGTGATTAGAAAAAGGAATTTATTATACGGTCTTAGTCAATTAGACTACACTGTTTGCCGGAATACCCGTCGGAGTCCTTGTACATCTCGCGTTAATTAAGTGCAGCTAATCCGTTATCGAATCTTCTAAGCTCCATAAAGGAATCTCCGTCAAAAGAAATCCTTCATTAAAAGAACTTTCTAGTGACAAAAATTTCGCTAAAGCAAAAGCTCGTGCAAAGACACAAACTAAATTAGAATTTATACATTTTTTGTTTTAAATATGAAATTCACAAAGTTACTGTTGAAACAAATCAATACCAGTAAATATTTAAGAGCTGTGTAATCATAACTTAATTATACTTAGTGACAAATTATTGTTATTTATGAAACATTTATTTTATAATCGCTTGATATAAAATTATAAGGACACATTAAATGGTGTCAAATATTGGAATTTTTAAATTCAATTAAGGGAGGAAATTTTATAAAGCGATTCATACCGATGCCGTTACTACTTACGTACTTAATTGAAATAAAAAAGTGGCTTTCTTTTTGTAATTTTACATAGATATGAACACACTTAATGAATAGATATTATGAACAAATTCATGCTATATATTCATCAGATTCACAAAAATCGTCACCTTTTTGCTCTTAATAGTGATTTTCATTATTATAGCACTAGAAATAAGGGATTGCTTGTAACTCATTCTAGTAGGCTTCATAAGATACATAATAGCTTTAAGGGTAAATGTATATACTTTTATAATAAAGTCCCAGCCACTGTTCAGGCATTATCTATAAATAAATTTAAATGTTGTATTAAAAAATGGCTCTGCCGTAAATCCTACTACTTCACAGCTGAATATCTAAGTGATCTGACAGCCTGGGACTCGATTATGATTATTTTATAGCAATAGCAATAACTAAAAAATAATAAATTAAAAAGAGCGCAAAAAATGCTGGGAGAGTTTCCTGTCTCTCAGAGCTCCATTTGTATCCCAAGCGGTAGCAGTATTTGGTTTATTAGAAATGACATCAAAAAGAATTCTAAAGGAATCAATTTTGAAAAAATAAATGCCTTTTATGCCTTTTTACATACGTCATATATTATATATTCATCGTTCAAATGCTGCTCCGGATTCTTGATAAAACCCAAGTTTTCTGAGTGGCATCCTAAATGCTCTTGTCATTTTGAAAAAAAGGATGTTAAGAGGGCCTTCTCCTGTGCTGTCTATCATCAACGCGATCATGATCGAAAAGCATGTTGTTTCTTCCAACTCATACCACATGTTGACGACAAGCAAGAGAAAGCGATAACATTGAACGATAAATAGTGTGCTGAAGTTCCATAAAATTTCTTCAAGAAAATACGTGTTTTTGAGTAATTGTTATAAATTAGTGAAATAAATGTTTATCACATAGAATCTCCATTACATGCGCGAGGTTTCTATCGCAATGGTTTTCTTTACTTTTACAATTTATGAGTACATTATGAACGGCCAAATTTCAGTTAAAATTTGTGCAAAAAAGCAGATATTTGGAGGGTTATACTGGATCATTTCATGTTTAATTATTTTTCCATATAAGTCCATTCAAATATCACAAGATAAAGATGGTTAAAATTTAAAATAATAAAGTCAAGATTAAAAGATCTTGTATATTTATATTAAATCAATTAAAAATTATTGAGTTTCATTTCACAAACATATGATTCTTCTTAACCATTCTCTTAACTAGGAGTATTTTTTTGCACTTTAAACAATCATGAGAACTTTAAATCATATTTAGAGCACATAATTTAACCATATAAAGATAATATTATGAGTTTCATTTATCGGGAAACTAATGTTATATATGATTAATAACATTAATAAATATGAACTTTGCCGTAGACGGCCTGCCTTACCTTCATGTTGCAAAGCCTCCATTGGATCGACTGCACTTTATACATTTTTAAAATTATATCTTGGATTTTATTTTGATACCTATTGCTACATCGTTCATCCCATTACTTAGCAGTATGCCGGCTAGATTATTGTTAGGTACCATAACGGCGCCTATTTGTACCGTGAAACGTAATGTGTAAGCATTACTGTGTTTCGGTCTGAAGGGTGCCGTAGCTAGTGAAATTACTGGGCAAATGGGACTTGACAACTTTGTCTCAAGGTGTCGAGCGCAGTTGTGGTGCCGCTCAGAATTTTTGGGTTTTTCAATAATCCTGAGCGGCACTGCATTGTAATGGGTAGGGCGTATCAATTACCATCAGCTGAACGTCCTGCTCGTCCTGAACGTCATACTTTGCAAATTTATTGTTTACACTTGAGCTAATGTATATTGTCAATAGTCAATTAAATATATTTATAGTGGTGGCCTATAATTGCCGTGTGGATTCATTGTCATCCATTGGGATGACAATGAGTCCCGGAGTCCCATTGGGGACTGACCACGCGAAAAAGAAGAAGAAGAAAGAACTTTGTTGCTATTTATTTTTTTAAATATTTAGTTATCATCACTTTTTGAATTGCTTCCAACTATAGAAAAAAATTTGTAAAAACAGTTGAACAAGAAGCCAAAAACAAAATAGAAGAAATATCACCATACCCACATCCAGCTGTGCTTGTTATAGCATGTTTAGCGCGTGAATCTTACGTTATTTTTTTTATTTGGAAAACTTACAGTGTTACTTATATTTATATATAAGCTAGTATTTACTTTTCTAAATGTTTGGATCTATTTTTATTATTTTGTTCAAAAATAACAAATTTCTTGATTAAATTATAATATTACATATAACTATAATAATACACTGGCCTTCAAAAGTAAGTATCACACTTTTAAAATTGGGATAACGTTGTACGTTCACAAGATAAACTTTCGAAATAAAAAGGGCTCCAAAGAGAATTTAATTTTGTACATAAAAACTTTGTAGTCGGTAACCTTCTTTTAAGAATTGGCTGAAAAAAAACTTCAAAAACAAAACCATTCCTTTTTCAAAGTGGACGTTTCCGAATTACAATTTTACCATTTACATTTTTCTTTCTGTTTTAAATTTTTTTCAAGATCGATGGGTTTTGTTTTAAAAATTTATGCTAAAAATCACATAACATTTATTTATCAAGCCTCTTTCAGTTGAAGAATGTGCTAGGATCATGGCTTTTCTGGAACTAGTATGCGTCGCACTGCAAGAATGGTGGGTGTGACGGTACGAACGTTCCAGAAGGTAAAGCGAAGGTACGAAGAGACTGGATACCATCTGAGAAGACCTTGCAATGGCAGACCCAGGTGTACCAGTGCCCGGGAAGATCGTTGTATTACTTCCACTGTGTTAAGAAATCGCCACCAAAATGCAGTTGAAGTCCAGCAACAGCTACTTCAGACCCGGATGACTACATTAGTGACAGTACAGTGAGAAAAAGACTTGCTGAAGCAAATTTGAAACCCCGAAGACCAGCGAGTGGCCCAAAACTCGAGAGACAGCATCGAGTAGCGAGACTGCGATACGCACGTGAACACATGCAGTGGGATGAAGAAGAATGGTCAAGAATTTTATTTGCAGATGAGTCTCGATTCTCCCTTTATACTTCTGATGGAAGGCGAAGTGTTTACAGGCGACCTGGTGAGCGATACCTTCAAGCCTGCATCTCAGAAAGAGTCCAATTCTGTGGAGGCAGTGTACATGTATGGGCTGGCATATCTTCAGAAGGTCGCACAGAGCTAGTAGCCATAGAAAATGGCACCCTCACTGGGCAAAGTAAGCTCAAGAGATTCTCAATGAGTATGCAGGGCCGTATTTAGCAAAAATGGGTGATGGATCGATGCTGATGCATGATAATGCCCGGTCACACACGGCTCATATCGTACAAGAGTATATTCAGGAGGTCGGTATCAGCGTGATGGCTTGGCCATCAAGAAGTCCTGATCTCAACCCGATTGAACACGCCTGGGATGAGCTTGGGAGGCTAGTCAGAAATCGCAGACCACCACTTACTACCCTCAGGGAACTAAAGCAGGCCCTGGTAGAAGAATGGGAGAATATTCCCCAACATCGGCTCCGAAACCTTGTGTTCAGTATGTCAAACCGGCTCGAAGCTGTAATCAGAGTTCGATGAGGCAATACCAGTTATTAAAAATTAAATAACATGTAATACATTTTAGTTGAATTTTTTTACACTAAACTAAAAATGTCTATTTTCATTGTTTTATCTTTTTTATGTTAAAAATGTTACTAATGTATAATTTTAGTTTCTAAGAATTAAAGCCTATAAAATTTGCAACAAAACATTTTTAATCTTAAATCTCTACCTTCTATAGTTAAGAAAAAAATTTAATTTGAAAAGTGTGATACTTACTTTTGCAGGCCAGTGTAGTATGCAGATCGTTTTATGACTTATTCAAACAAAACATATGTTATATTCAGATTTTAACAAGAAATAGACCACTACTTTATTGTAAAAAATACTCTGGTAATTTAATGATAAAATGAGTCGCGTTATGATATGATTCATTGATTTTCTGCAAAATATTTAATTATGTGTCACTTATGACTCATATTTAAATATTAACTCAGGTTATTTTTACAGAAACATTAATGAATACATAATATCATAATATAATAAAGATAGGTGTCAAAGTAAAAAAAAAAACAATTCTATAATCCGGCAGCCCGTAATGACAGAACGAGCAGCCACCCCAAGTTGCACCAGTTCAAAAGAACTATGGACCAACCATTGCTCTCCTTGCCATACCATAACGAGAAGAATATGTTTGTAAGATGACGTTTCAATATTAATCCGCTAACGAGCTCCGATATTTTTATCTCGAGCTCTGTGCACGACTTAAAATTGCCATATTTTATTGAATCATAAAATAATGTTACCAATGATGGATCAATTAGCAATGACCATTTTTAGACAGTATTTTGCAATTTATTGCCGCAACAACTTTAATAT
The DNA here is from genome assembly GCA_949711755.1 of Leptidea juvernica. Taxonomy (NCBI): domain Eukaryota; kingdom Metazoa; phylum Arthropoda; class Insecta; order Lepidoptera; family Pieridae; genus Leptidea; species Leptidea juvernica. The sequence goes on from CATIXQ010000038.1 coordinate 2,255,405, forward strand.
ACGCAATATATCTCTAAATGAAGAAAAGATAAATAACGATACCAAGATATATCAAGCTATACATTTATTAGCTACTGCTGGAAAAAACCCTCACAGAGAAATAAAAGATGTGTAATAAAAGGACCGCCGGTTTTAAGACTACGAGAACACGTCAGAAAAAAAACCATGAGAGCAAAAGCCTTGTAATAAGCGATTAAATAAGATAATGTGGTGATATGGTGATGAAAATTTATTTTGCTTCTGTAGACGTTCTTGTAATTCTACGTACGCTGGGCGGAAAGCTATGATCTTCTTCGCGTGCCTTTCTTTCTAGCGAAGGTTGGCGGTCAGCTTTGTAATTTTAACTTTTTGTTATTCGCGAGGCAAAATAGTTCTGCCGCACTCACGATTCCTGTCCACTCTCATATGTTGCGCAGCCAAGACATTTTTCTATGACTTACGCTTCGTCTTCCAGCAACTCCCATCATGATTAGTTGTAGGAGTTCGTTCCTGTCGTGCCTAAGCACGTGCCCTAAATATGTGACTTTCCTCATCTTTTTGATTGACGCGGGCAGAATTTCCAAATTCGTGATCTTGTGAGTCCAACTAATGGCCAATATACTTCTATATGCCCACAAAAAAGCTTATATATGTTTCCTGAGATGTTCTTTAATAGTCAACGCCTCACATCCGTATAGAAGTATGGGCCAGATGAAACAGCGCAGTAAACGAGTGCGCAAGGAAATCTTAAGACCGCGGTTGCAAACTTTACTTATTTTTTTCATTTTACTAAAGGTGCTTCGAGTCACTTCAATTCTGATCTTGATTTCTTGGTCGAAAGAAAAAGAAAACTATAATACGATGATATAAAGGAACTGTTCTCGATCCTAAGAATTCATATTTAAATAATAGAATTCAGAAAGTCATTGTGACTCCTTTCAGTGTCATCAATCATTATGTTGTCAATATGAGGACACTACAAGGTTCTATTCTCGGACCATTCCCCTTCCTTATCATTAATTGTTAACCTAATCTTGTAGAAAATAAAAAATAAGTTAGTATTGTTTGCGGATGACTTTTCACTTGTATTAAAGACGAAAGATATCAAGTAATGCATGATGAGGAAGTAACTAATGTTCTACCTAACATTGTGTACTGGTTTTGCATCATAAGCTTTAGTTAAAAACCAAGAAAACAAAATATATAAAATTTACGGCGCTAAACGTTACAGATGGAGAGGAGGTAAAATCGATGGAATCTGCTTTATCAAGGATTGGCTTATAGACTTTGTTCTGCAGCTCTCGCGGTTATAAAAAGATTGAACAATTTAATGCCATCAATATGGCTCGCCGAGTTAACTTTAGTTATTTTCATAGTATTATGTCCTATAATACTATATATATTTTTTTTATATTATAGTCCTTTACTAATATATACTACTATATTAATACCATCTTTGTTTACTACAGAAGAGGGTTATCTTTGCAAATTACAACCTAGGTCTTATGGAATAATTAAAGAAATTTACATATTATGAAAGACAGAATGTAATACCTATTCACTAATGAAGTAAAATAATAGCACCTTTATTACAGAAATTAAATTTGAAAACAAAATTTATAAACGATGCGGGACTTGAACCCGCGACCTCTCACATTCAGTGCGAGCGCTCTTCCACTGAGCCAACCGTTCGAGTGACGTCATGTTCATAAATCTTGATATGTCTTGTTCAACTCTGAGATATTTATGCAACTTCATACAGCTTCAGAACTTTATATTATTTTTCTACGTTTGTAGCCATAACGATGATGATTTGAGGATGATTGTTAACTGTTTTCCGTATTGCGAATTCCACTTAAAAACGCTTTAAGTCACAAATAAGCGAAATTTATAACATTTATTGCTAAAAATACGTTAATTAAAGAGCAAGTAAATGAAGACCGTTAATCAGAGCTAATTAAAGTTTTCGTGCGACAATTATCGACAATTTCAGTTGCGTATTTAATTAATTTAATGATAATTGATATTCCTTGAAGATAAAACAAACCCGAGTTGTTGTTACTCGTATATACCTCAGACCTGTAAATTTATTCGAAACTAAACTGTTTAGACATAGTAAATTTTTATCCTACGAGTGAAATAGTTAATTCAAATTCGTTCAGATATTATTAGGGTTATGGTTCTGCTTTTGCAGTGAGTCAAATATCTATCAGTTTATGTATACTGTGACAATAATGAAACAGGAAGAAGGGTAGATAGAAAATGACACGGAAGAAATCTGTGAGAAGAAACTTATGAAGAAAGGAGAAGTTATTCAGATGATCCAAAATTGTGTATGATTAAGAACTTTTGCAGCGGTCTTGAAGTAACTGAGTAACGGCTGTTCCCAATATACAGTCTATCTCTTACTTGAGATAAAAATCGTAACTATTGTTGACTTTTCTGTACCAATAAACTTATCGACGGTAACTCACCTTATCCATACACGCTGTCTGTCAATGGGACGACGTATAGCTTAGCAGCGATAGAAGTTTGTATGGAAATTTCAATACACGTATTGGGACAGCTTCAGTTTATTGACAGTTAATTACTGACAGTAAGGTAGTAATTTATCACTATCTGTAGATAGTATATTGGGAACGGCCGTTAGTCAATAATGGTAATAAAACCTTTTGATAATATGAGACACTGTACCTTAAAAATGACAATTATGTTGTTACTTGTATAAAATTTTCATTTCTTTTTTTAATATTTTACTACTTAATACAAAAGCAAGATTTAGATTATCACTACCTTCTTCACATAACGTATTTTAATGGCAACAGTTATTACCAACTTTAAGGGATCTCTCTAACATATTGCATATACAGTTTTAAAGTAAGTTGATATTACGGAACTTCATGGGGCATATATGGTTATATATATCTGCCATTTGCTAGTCACATAAACTCATTCATGCAAGATATTCTTAATCGAATGCTAGGTCGACCAAACACAATACTTCCATTCCTATTTTCTTCTGCAAATTTGTACAGTCCATCTACTTTCAACAACCCCTCTATAATCCTAAATATTCCTCTCCTTTATCTTCTAATAGCATTTTTATCAACTCTTAAATCCATGGATTTATTGCGCCCTCTACATGTGCTCGGAAACACGTTTTTTGATTCCCAGTCCCTTCGAGGTTTGTAAATCCAGGCTTATACATACTAAGTATAGGTGACGCAATAGCTAGAACCGTCGACTTTCACCAATGTGTCCCCGGTTCGATACTTGCCCTGAACTCAATGGGTTTTTTTGAATTTCGTATTCATATGTACGTTTGTTCGGTTGGCTACGCTCTTGTTATGCAAAAACGTCTCAAAAGTGTTACAAGATAATATAGGCTGCGGTGATTAAACATAGCTTTGCGTTACTGCTTCATCTTCTGAAAAAAATAGGGGCTATTCACCAGTGGGAGGCTCCTTTGCACAGGATGCCGGCTAGATTATGGGTACCACAACGGCGCCTATTTCTGCCGTGAAGCGGTAATGTGTAAACATTATTGTGTTTCGGTCTGAAGGGCGCCGTAGCTAGTGAAATAACTGGGCAAATGAGACTTAACATCTTGTGTCAAGGTGACGAGTGCATTTGAAGTGACGCTCAGAATTTTTGGGTTTTCCAAGAATCCTGACTAGCACTGCATTGTAATAGGCAAGGCGTATCAGTTAACATCAACTGAACGTCCTGCTTGTCTCCTCGCTTATTTTCATAAAATAAAAAAATGATTTCCATCGTTCGGATAGAGTTCAAGGCTTATTAGAGGCATAGAAGTCAGTAGGCTCAATTAGGAATTATTAACAAATAATGACGACCACAGATGCTTATAATGGTTGGGAAAAACCTCAAACCATAAACTAAATAAACGTGGACTTACACAGATTTAATATTATTGTCGTCGAATAAAGTTCACGCTCATATTCAACAAAGGAATAGTCTTTCACAATAATTTCCTTCATTTTATGAATCACAGTGATGACGTGTACAAATCTCAATTTGTACGTAATTATTATCTACTTCCTCTATGTCTCATTTATTCACCATAGTTTGACACACGCATATAGACACTAATGAATATTGCATTAAACAAGATATCTAACACTTATTACTCACGGGATGTGTTAAATTGAAACACGTTGTGTTTAATATATTGTGCTTTCGATTTATTTTTATATAAATTAATAACGAGGAAAGAATGAATCAGAAATGAGAAGATCCGTAGGAGAACCAAAGTCATATACATTGCCAAAATGATTGCGAAACTGAAGTTGCAGTGGGCAGGGCACATAGTTCGACGGATAGATGGCCGTTGGAGCAGTAAAATCCTCCAATTGCGACCAGAAGACGCAGTGTTGGTAGGCCTCCAAAGATAGACCGACGATCTGGTCAAGATCGCCGGAATACGTTGGATGAGGGCAGCGCAGGACCGATAGTCGTGGAAATCTTTTGGGGAGGCCTTTGTCCAGCAGTGGACGAACATGATGAGGATCATCAGCCGGATGGTGAGGAAAGATAGCTTGAAGACAGAAGACTACCTTACTTTTATGTATGATAGATAACGCACTGATACTTGATTTTTTTGGTTTCCAGTACCATGCCAGGACTGCGCAGATATCCTTGGCCGCCGGTTTTCATTTCCAAACAAATGTGTGATTGTTAAAGAAATAACATACATAGTATAAAATAATCTCACCGGTAACGGAAGCTGGGATGTTCTATTTAATAATGCTTTTATATTTGTTGTGTTTTTAAAATTAGTTAGATAGATAGGGATTAGATTAGATAGTTGGATAGAGTTAAAAAAAAGTACAAAATATTTTTTTACGAAATTCAAATGGATTGTTAAATCACGTTTGTGTGGTAAAGGTTACAATAACATTATCATATGTTATGTCATTAATTTTGTTAATTAAGTTAGACTGGGAATGGAGTGAACACCCTCAGGTTATTTAATTAGAAATTTTATTGTACGATATTTATTATATATTGTCACGAATTTCATAAAAAACAGCCCGCTGAGTTTCTTGCGCCCGTACTTTTCAGGTCTGAGGCATACTATTTCGAATGGTTGGTAGTTTTGACTTTCAATAAGTGATTTTAAATTCTATTTTTGATAAATTTGATTTTGAATTCTTAAAAAAAGTAAAACAAATTTTGCAGCTCCGTTATTCATGACTATCTATCTACCTACTATCTATATATCTATCTACGTCTACGACACTGCATATATTTCTCATATGTTTACTCGTCTGAATGTATACATGTATAAAGCATGCAGATATTCGCATATTTTTCGGGAGGCGGCAATTTTTAATTAATAAATAAATTGTTGAGCTACGATCTTTTACACGTGTATAGGCCATGAAGTAAGGATTGCACAATTCTGATTCAAAAATAAAAACACTGCACTAGTCACATTGTTGCGTTAAAATATCTAAATCTTAAAAGTAACTCTCGATAAAAATACAGTTAAAACACGCAACTTAAACTAGGCTAAGTTCGTTTACCACGAAGATCTCGATGACATCTTTAGAAACATCTTGGAACAAGGAATGGAACTATAAATTGTAACTTTATCTCCTGTGGTCTGTACAATTGAAACATTAAGAAAGTGCCTCTCGCACAAATTGTATTAGCAACAGGAGAAAGGAGAAAATTAAATGAGTTTGTTCTTCTTTTAGAGACAGAAAGTTACCAATAAAAAAAAAGCTTATCATGTTAAGAACTTTCGCAAGGGGAGAGATACTTTGAATTTCTTTTATGAAAGTTACGACGAGACAAGCAGCCCATTACAATGTAGTGCCGCTTAGGATCTTGGGAAACCTAAAAATTCTGAGCGGCTCTACAATTGCGCTCGTCACCTTGAGACGGAAGTCTCATTTGCCCAGTAATATTGGTATTGGTATTGGTAAAGGGCTCCTGTTTCCGCAATTAGACCGCTTAATTGGGTCCAATTTGCGTGCAGTGTTGGCCAGTCATTCCAACCAGCCCAGCTCCTTCCAGAAGTTCAGAACACTCCTGGGGTGTTCGCAGACTTCCTGGAGCGACCTTGTAGTTACAAAGGTTTGTGCCCGTTGGTTGGCCACCCCAGCACATTCCAGGATTACGTGAGTGACCGTTTCATCTTCATTATTATTATATATATTAATATTATATTTCATCATCTTCGGTTAGACAGCCCCTGCACTTAGGACTGTCCGTAACGCCGATTGTAAATAGGTGTTTGTTCAGTGATGTGTGACCCGTTAGGGTGCCGACCATAATTCGGATGTCATGTCTGTTTAGGCTAATAAGTCGACGTGTCAGTTTGGGCGATAGTGCAGGAATCGCCTCTTTCGACTGTCTGCAGCCTGAGACATTTGTCCATCGGGTTCCCAGTAATATGTAATAAATAATACTAGCTAGTAAGCTACGGCGCCCTTCATACCGAAACACAATAATGCTTACACATTACTGCTTCACGGCAGAAATAGGCGCCGTTGTGGCACCCATAATCTAGCAGGCATCCTGTGCAGAGGAGCGTCCCACTGGTATTTTGTAATTGCTTCAGGCATCATGTAGGAAAATATAAACATACAGCGGAAGTAGTGCAGTGAATTCAAGAAACGGGAGTATATTTTAAAGTTCAGGGGAATGTTGTTTGAAAACAGTTCTATCTAAATAGATATCAATCTTAGCTTGAAGCGTAATAACGGTTTTATTTTGCGAAGTTGACGGATAGCGGCCCTTCGAGAGATATATTTCAGTAGCTAAGTTGACTACCGTCGTTGTCCTTATTTTGTCTGAAAATTTAAAATTTTTGCTTCATTTACTTATTTTTCTTTAATATTTTATTTATTTATGATTCCTTACAGCTAACAAAATATAAAGAGTATATTAAAAATAATAGATACGCCAATTAAAAGGAATACTTATAACAGTTCAATAGTATGTGACAAATTTTAAGACAAAATTAAATAGAAGGAAATCGTATCCATATTATTGAGCTGGTAACTGAAACTGAGTAGGTTGTGTGGTGTGAGTGAATGAGAGTGGTGTGAGTGAATGTGAGTATTTGTTCGAATATAACGTTTAATTTATTTGTGATTATTAATCAATTATCCTGAATATACTGATGATTTACTCCTACAATTTAAACAGTTTAATATCAGTTTTTTGAACGTCAAACATGATAACTTGAAAGTGTATTACATGGGGCACACAAAAAGTTTTGCACTTCTAGGAACTGTTTGAATTTCGAATGTTATATTTTTAGGAAACGTTGCAATCTTTTTAGTAAAAAAAAACAATTGAGGGGAAATCATTTGTCAATTACTTTTTATCACACATCAAAGTTCTACGTACGCAACGAAAATGGAATTAAGTCGAAAAGATTTTAAAGAGATGATTTTTTATGATTTTAAAAATTCTCTGTCTCCACAAGACTATGCCGCTCGTCTTCAAAATGCTTTTTTTGGGAAAGAAGCGCCTAGCCTGAGCACCGTGAGGCGATGGTTTGCTGAATTTGAGAGATTTGAGATTGTCAGGTTTCTTTACATGACGAATTTCGTGAAGGGCGGCCTTCAACTGCCGTCAACGAAAATAATGTGGCTACTGTTAAGACTATGAGACAATTCGAGGACTATTGGGGATTAGTATGAGCCAAACTTAGAAAATTTTACACGAAGAATTGAAAGTTCGAAAACTTTGTTGTCGTTGGATCCCTCATGAACTGACAGCGGAGCAGAAGCGGGCTCGCGTGGAATGGTGAGCACAGCTGCTGTTTATGACATGCTCATGGGAGAAGAAACGTGGATGTATTGTTTTTCGAACCCGAAAAAAACAGCAATCTTGTGAATGTGTGTTTGAAAATGAGAACAGGACAACAAATGTGAGGCAGGCGAGAAACGTTGGTAAAAAAAAGGTCTCAAAATAACGGGTTAACAAACGCAAAACACACTTACAATAATTACACGCGTTTTAATCTTTTAAAAAGTGTTTTACATAAATGTGTAACACTCGCTTTAGTCAAAGAAAATACTTTCATACTATTACAAATATGTTTCTAGAAACAGGCTTTTGTGTGTGAGTATTTTCTGTGTGCTGTTCGTTTGTATGCATAATGTTTACAACATTTTCGTCAAACGACGTTTTTGGAAAACCTAGATCATGTTAGTTTAAACTACTAAATTATCTGATTAAAGTTGTCCATCGGGAATCCGTATAATCTTTTTTTTATGGAATAGGAGGACAAACGAGCGTACGGTACACTTGGTGTTAAGTGTTTTTTACTTATGCTTATTTACTTTAGTTTTTTACTTATGCTCTTTCCCAACTAAAACGCGTAACAGATTTCAAATCTGCCCTTGCTGCTTATTATGCATATGCACATTCTAGATTATCATATGGAATATTTATATGGGGAAACTGTAGTGAAATAAAAGATATATTTATTCAACAGAAAAAATGTATCAGAATTTTAGAAAATATTCAGCAGATGGATTCATGTAGACCATATTTTATTAAACACAAAATTTTAACTCTTACTTCAATTTACATCCTAGAAGCATGTAAATTTGTTAAAAAACATTCGGACTTATACTCAACACTACCAAATAACAAGCGAAATAATAGAAATTAAAAATTCCCCAAACAAGTATGTCATTAGTGTCATCGAGCCCTCACCACATGGCAATAAAAATTTATAATCACATCCCAAACGAAATTAAAAATAAAGAGAAGCCTTCTCTATTTGAAAGACATCTTACAAAATTTTTAGTTTCAAAATGCTTCTACGATTTACCCGAATTTTTTAATTACAAGTGTGAGAATTAGTTACAATATAGTATAAGAATGTATAAAATGTATAAGACTTATTTATTTTATGTATAACGTTGCTGTGCCCTTGCAGGGCGTCACATATTGTCTACCCATTAATGTACCAACCATCCTACTGTAAAATAAGACTTGCAATAAAATATTTTGATTTGATTTGATTTGATCACCGTCATTACAGGAGCGTTGCCGGCCTTTAACGAAGGTGTACGCGCTTTTTTTGTAGGTATCCATGTCTCTCTATTTAAATGTTGTAAATTGATCAGGTTTAAAGATAATTTTATTGAAGATAAATAATAACAGCTAATAATACAATAAACTTGACCCAGATATAACCACATGATTTATAAGTGCTATTCAAACGTTTCCAACTTAGAGACTGCCTCAGGATAGCTTTTAATAGAGCCTCAAACAATAGTTGATTCATCCATTGAATTGAGCTACCGTACTTATTAAGAAATATGTTTATACCTATATTCTAACAAGTATCTATTTTACATACATTAAAATGGATATCCACTCGTAAACTATCTTCATGTTCAAACATCACATCCGAACAGGCTTTCAAAACAGTCGAACGCACCATCATATTTATAACTCTTTGTATGCAAAACACCTAATGCATCTCGCTGTCAAGCTGTTTTCTATTGGTACAATTTTAGACCTTAACGCGATTGTAATGTTAGCACTTTTTGTTTTGAAATCACCCGGACCATTGGGTTGCATTTTGATCGCGTGGGCGGATGTGTATGTCGGTTTGGAATAAAATCTGCATAAGTTGTTTTGTATTTGATAATGCCACGATGATGTAACAAGGATGCGTAAGATTTGACAGCTCTGACATGATAAATACTATTATCTTATTAGACTAGATAATATTTGATGACTTTGCATTTTAAAATTTGTTTAAGCATATTACTTTTAGGTCTATCAGATTTTTGTTAATTTCCGGTAAAAGATGTTCTATTACTATCAAATGTATTATTAAGCTTTAAGATCCTTTTGAATTTTGATTCTTAATCTACAGAAGTTATTCGATGCTTATTCTCTTCTAAAGGCGTAGGCAATTGAGAAATGTGTTGGCCCGAAGTAGACCGTAGTGTTCACAGTTCTTTTATATAAGAGGGGGCAAACGGGGGCAAGGGTCACGGAGTGGGTAATAGTGAGAGAAACGTTTCTAGCCGTCACACCAGCGGTCAAGAAATGCGTTGCCAGCCTTTAAATTGGGAGACCCTAAGTCCTTTATCGGTTCGAAAAGTCTCCAGAAACGGTAAGTAATTTTATAAAGTAGTTGTGCGAGGCAAGAGGTTCCTTGAAAAACGCGTGGTTGAAAGCGGGTGAAATTTCACATTATGACGTAATGTTCATCGCATCGTAACCTTTAATCGTAATAAATATAAATCCAGTGTCCTGATGTTTGTTACCAGTGAACTCCTAAACTAATGAACAGATTAAAATCGGGATTACTTCATGAAGTGCAGTTTAGACCAATTTGAGAGATAGGATAGTTTTTATTTCGATTTGGGCTCCATAATTATTTTTATTTCCAATTAGCTGACCCGACAGGCGTTGTCCTGTATATAATAAATAAAATAATGTTTTTACATGAATTTGTCAATAATATATCATAACATGAAAATTACTTCGTAAAATATGCACCCTGTTGTCGTAATCGTGCGTCAACAAATTCTCTCATAGAAATTATGTATGGACATCAAATGAAAAAAAAAATTATTGTTTTTATTTAATTTAGCAGCATTTTCGTGCGTCAACAGATTCTCTCATAGAAATTATGTATGGACATCAAAGGAAAAAAAAAATTATTGTTTTTATTTAATTTAGCAGCATTTTCCTATTTATTCACCTTTTAAACCTTCTCTGGACTTCCACAAATAGTTCAAGACCAAAATTAGCCAAATCGGTCCAGCCATTCTCGAGTTTTAGCGAGACTAACGAACAGCAATTCATTTTTTTATATATATATATAGATAGTTGTTTTGTATGGAAATATTTTCTATGACAGAATTTACTGACGCATGGTTTGACAGTTCTGCTGACAATTTTATTATAACAACAGGGAGCATATTTTATGAAATAATTCGTGATTTTATATAATATTATTGACAATTTGTATCTCTACTGTGTTTGGTCTAATTTGTTTTTTTTTTTACATAAAATTATTAATTAATAAAAAAACTCAACTCAAATTCTCATTTGTAATAATTAAAAAAATGTGAGGTTACTTTGTGAGCATTATTATTTTTTAAAGTTAACACTCCTTTAAACGCGTTGGGCACTTTTTGGTAGGTGAAAATCTTATGTGTTCGCGTCACCGATATGCTCATGACTGGCACACGCGATAAATAAATAATAAAAAAAAAATGTAAATATAGTTAGACACATTTTGATCGGGTAAAATCTCGTGAGTTCGCGTCACAGAAATGCTTAAAGCAGTATATCTGCAGCTATGCAGCTGACGTATTGTGCAACATTATTATCAAACTCGTAGAGACATGTTTGAGTTAATTCTTACGATGAAAATACTAAAACAAATAAAAAAGCTCTGTTATAATAAAGACAAAATTAAAATTTAAACTGTAAAAAAACATAACGAAGTAAGTTCCATGTATGATGAAGGTATTTAATCAGCCTGTGATAAAATAACATGAGTTGATTGCTAAAATGATTGATTAGTGATCTATTTATAAATGGTGAAATATTTATAAGCAGATTTTTATCCCTTATGAGGTGTTCAGACATGATAATCGAATAGTTATGGCTGCATTTCAGACATTCTCAATTTTTTCTATTTCTATTCATTCAAGTTCTAAGAATTATTAACTCGTGTGTATTTTTGAAGTCATACTATTTTGGGCGCGTTAGGGAAAAATGAGAGGAGAAAATGAGGAAAGTATGAATTTTTACGATGCGCGCGCACACCGTCACGCAAATTCGACACCCTGACGTTATCTGTTCAACTGGAACATTTTTTTTAGTGGAAAAGTAGGACAAACTAGCGTACGGGTCACCTGGTGTTAAGTGATCACCGCCAACCATATTCTGTTGCAACACCTGAGGAATCACAGGAGCGTTGCCGGCCTTTGTATTTGTATCACGCTTCAGCTACCAAACCTATTGGAACTCATAAATATCTACTGAATCGCAACCAATGGACGAAAATTAAACAAATTTCAAATTATTTACAAATTAAAAAAAAAATCTTGTATTAAATATATTGTATAAAAATAATTTAATTAAATTTTATTACGCGTTATTTAACTTAATTATGCGGTATAATAATATTTTCATAATACCTTCTATATTACATTTAATATTGTTTTTTGGTTCGAGGAATGATTTTTTCAGACTATTTGTTTTATTACGCCAAAATAAAAACTTCTTGCGTGCGTACATACAAACTCTTTTTTATGTATGTTTTTTTATTTGAAAGGATAGATTATACTGCTAGATTGATCCCTGTCCCATCCCATCTTCAAATGGGATGTAAATAATATGAAATAAATTGATATTATAATATTATTATCAAGTTGGGACATGAATAACTGTCATTTTTGACCTACATGAATAAAACAATTTGGATTTAATTCGATAATTGAGTTAATTTTGAATCGTATTTTTCTTTGCAATTACATAATTATATACTCAATTAACTCACGATATTCATTTCAATAATTTATCCGAAAATTACACTTACGAAATGCATTGTTACAAAATGAATTTCAAAAGCTGTATGATTTATTATTTACCACCACTTCGGATAAGACTTAGCTTCTATGCGAATAACGGCCGTTCCCAATATACTATCTACAGATAGAGATAAATTACTACCTTCTACTGTCAGTAATTAGCTGACAATAATCTGAAGCTTTCCCAATATACCCGATAAGTCATTCTTATCGCCTTATATTGGGACGCGTGAATTGCTATTTCCATACAAACCCACAGGTAAGTGCATCTGTCTGTGTCTCATAAACTACAATAGTAAGACTTATGAAATTAAAAAAAAATTGTATTACTATCGCCTTTATAGCAACTTTACAAGTTTTTACTTATAATTTTAATGAATAAAACAAGAAAAAAGGGGAATTTTATGTTAAAGAAAAAAAAACAATTTTTATATGAATTAATTTTTTTTTTGAAAAAGACGAAGCAGATATTTCAATTTGATTATATCACAGATAACCCATTCATTAAATATATATAAAATAATATTATAAGTACTGAATAAAGTCGAATATCGCAATAAAAAAAATTGCATGCTTATTAAAATGTTAGAAGTGAAACCTGCATTGTGTATGAACCTCTAAATTACATATGAAGTCCTGGTACATGTTGCTAGGATGACACATGATTTAACCGCTATGAAAGACATTGCTACCATATTTATGTTCTCATGATCAGAATATGTATATAAAGGTATACTCGCGTCATACATAAGACAATATCTTCTTCAACCATGATCGCCTGGTTTCAAAATAGCTGTATAATGCTTCCTTTCTCATTTCCTCCCACGTCAAAATCTTATGAATTCATGTGTCTGTCTCTTTTTACTGTCGCTTTTTCGTTTCATCGACTTTATAATCACAACAATGCTAAAGAAATTTTCACTTCAACAATACAAAAATATGTTTCTATACATAAAAAAAGTGTGAAAATTCGACTCGCACTTGACCAGTTTTTAATCTAACGTGAGAATTATCTGACACAACGAACGTACGGAAATCAATGCTGTATATTTTAAAATTTCTTTTATAGTCCTCGTATGATATGACGTGGGAATAAATCGATATGTAGTTGGCTATGATTTATATATGTAGTAAAATCCTTTATGTCATAATCTTATGATTTATGGAATATGATTATTTATATACTAACTATTTGTTCGACGTGACTTTGTTCCGGTTCAGGATAATATGAAACGTAAAAAATGTAACGCCTTGCAATTTTCAACAGCAAAATACTTTACTTTAGGTAACCACTGTGGTACCCAGAGCCAAAAGTCTGTTACTGTGTGATTATGTACCAAGTTCTTGTTAATGTTTTCCTAAGAATTTCATTTCATTATTGACTGAGGTGATTCGTAAACACAATCCCAAAGGTACTCATAGAATAGGTACTTATTTAAAATTTACCTACGTTAAGTAGGTTACAAAAATGACAAGAAACTTATAACCTTTTTTTCAATCAAAGCCTACTAAAAGCTTTATATTAAATACAATCAAGTAAAGTTTTGTTTCATAAACTAAAAATAAATAAATTAAGTTAATAAAAAAAAAACACATATATTTTCAACGTTAATATCTAAGTTACAAGGTTTCAATAAAAAATTGTGTGTCAAAGTGCATGGTCTGCATTTAAGACCTTAACACACGATCGGATTTGGTACGGCCTAACCATCGGACGCGGTCTGGTAGCGGACTATGTTCGATGGTATGTCGGATTGTCCATCGCACTAAATTATAATTACTATCCGAAGCTTACGTACCATGGTTTGTAATTCACATGGCACAACACTATGCAATTTTGAAATACTTTTGTAAATCAAAAATTTTTATTGGCATGGCGGCCATTTTGGAATACACCATCTTGGTTTTTTCATCGTCATTAAAGCGGCAATACACTCTATGTTATATTTTCACCTATTGCGGCTTATATCGTACAGACACCAAGAAAGCCCACTGACAGAAAGATCGACGAACAACTGACTCTTAGCAAGAAACCGCTTGGAAATCTTAGAGGACCGAACCGTGAATAGATTTTATTTTAAAAAATAAAATCCAATTACAATTATAATATATAAATGGATCTAGGTTTTGAAACTGCAATTGAGCATTAAAACTTAACTAAAGCCATTCAATTTAAGTGTCCACTAGCGACATTATCTCCGCTTGTAATATATCTAGGGGCTGTCGCGCCGTCTGTGGCCGGCCTTTGTTTTGTGCGCAACATCAGAAACATTCTATTCATAGCGCTGCAGACATAGTTCAGAGGATCTGGTTAAGGTGTGCAACTCACCATACTCATGTCAGAGTTTAACATCTCAATAGCGACGCAAGCTACATACCGCGTGTCTACACTGAAACATCTTGAGATTACTTACTTAAGTCGGTGATAAATTTCGATAGAGAATTCAATAAAGATGTTTGTTTTGTTGCGACGATAATCGCAATAGTAGCTTTTGCAGAATTGGAAGCAATTTCTCGAAGTTTTCTATTCATGCTTAGTGAGCACAATCATTCAAAGCAAAATATACCAGAGTAATTTATACATAATTATTATTTTATATACAGTAAAATTTTATGACATTAAGGGGCAAGACGAGCATAACGTTCAGCTGATAGTAAATGAAACGCCCTGCCCATTACAATGCAGTGCTGCTCAGGATTCTTGAAAAATCCAAAAATTCTGAGTGGCACTTCAATTGCGCTCGTCACCTTGAGACAAGCGATGTTAAATCTCGTTTGACAAAGCACATGTTTACACATTAATGCTTCACGACAGAAATAGGCGCCGTTGTGGTACCCGTAATCTTGCCGGCATCCTGTACAACGGAGCCTTCCACTGGTAAACAACATAACAAAATTATAGTTGTATTTCGCAACATTGAGCTCGGCTTTAATGAAGTTAACATTTCTGTGAATCGTTTTCTTTTACTTAGATGGGCAAATGATCGGAAAGTTCAGCCACATGATTAATTATAGTTATCTACTCATGTGGTTCAACTGTTATTCATAAAGGACAGTGGGAATAGGTGAATGGCGTTTGATTAGACGTAGGTAAATATGTAGCATCGATTTTTATTGTAACTAGCAAACAATTCGATTAAAAGCTTGTACCTGTACTAAGGCTCAATGTGGCGTTATTATTATATTTTTTTATGATCACCTCTGCCCTGATTCTCCTCTCAATACCAAGAAGTTGCATGTTTAAAATTTTGATAACACCCATTGTCGCAAAAAATCTGACTCATGGAAGTCTTGTAAATTTTGTGTTAACACACATATGCATAAATTACAACTTCATCAGAGTATGCGATTGAACGTACGGACGTGCTAATGATGACTTTCACAATGGACGATAACGGTAACGACACGACACTGGTATTGCGGCAGATTGGACGACAATGATATCGTACGACGATATCGGTAGGTATGCTTATGGTAATGCTTACATTGCCACGCGCTTTAAGAAACTCGAAAACAGTATTTTTATTTAAACAGTCTTATAAAAAAGTTATAAATACCGAGTACAAGAACCATCCTTAGTTGCGGAAACACTGTACACTACTTTATTATAATTTTAATATATTTATGTTTTATTACATTCATTATATTTAGAATATTATTTTACGTATATAAGTTTACAACATTATTTTATATATAACATGTGAAAGATGGCGGACATGTAAAGCTCTGTTCAAATTTAGGCGAATAACGCGCGGGATGACGCGTTTTGGAGCAATTCGCTCGCTCGCTTAGCCTCTCATACTGACGCGACTTCTCGCGTGTCATTTTTGGTTCTTCAGTGGAGTAACATCATGCATTGTCATTAAATAATCCAGCCGGGCGTCCCGCTTTTGTTTCGCTTCAACTTGAGCGACTACACGCTTCAATTTGAACACGTCCATACAAGTTAGCTAACACAATCGGCGCGAGCGACTTACGTACCGAGTCCCGCGCGATAGTAGCCTCAGTTTGAACAGAGCTTAAGTGTTTTTTTTCTTTTTGAAATTTTACTGTTTACTACACTCCGACAGTTAACCAGGTGGATGCTGAATATCAGCGCTGCAGCCAGTATTGATTTACAGCACAAACTAAGCATTGGCCTTTTCTTTTGCCACACAGCATATTTAGTTAAGATAACTAAATATGCTGTGTGGATTAGGAATATATTATTAATTATTTAGATTGAATTTTTATTTGTGTGGCATGGAATTTATTTATATACATTTCTTATTATATTCGAGCTGACAGAATGTCATCAGGGAACAAGTTGCATTTTCCATGAAAAGGCATTTATATTCTCAAAATTGATTCCTTTAGAATTCTTTTTGATGTCATTTCTAATAACTGCTAGATACTACTACCGCTTCGGAAACAAATGGCGCTTTGAGAGAGAAGAAGCGGCGCAAGAAACTCTCCCAGCATTCTTTTTTCGCGCTCTTTTCAATAAAAATATACAATATTGTACAGTCATTTCTATCGCTATAAAATAATCACAATCTAGTCCCAGGCTGTCCGATCATTTAGATATTCAGCAGTGGAGTAATAGGATTTACGACAGACCCATTTTTTTATAAAACATTAAAATTTATTTATAGATAATGCCTGAACAGTGGCTGGGACTTTATTATAGAAGTGTATACATTTACCTTTAAAGCTATTATGTATCTTATGAAGTATCTTATTATATATCTCGTGTATTTTACTATTTAAAAACTAATTGATAATAATAAATGTATGGCTGTAAATTTGCGAACGAACCACCCATTATATATCACCGCCAAGATCGGCACGACTTATCTGTTGATGATTATGTTTTGTGACAATGATGCAGCATGAAAGAAAAGACCCTACGGCAGCATATATCTTAGCACAACTAACAACGCGTGTATTTTGATAAGTTCAATATAACCAAACAAGATCGACTCATGAAAAGTTTGTGAATGCATTAAAATATGTATGAACTTTCAACTACATACAAAAGCGAGCGATTAAATGTACAAGTAGGTAATGGTGGTACACACTTAGGCAGGGCGTACCGGAAAAATCTAATAAAACCTCCAAACATTCAGAAACCAACCATTAATTGTTCTGGTGTACTTAATTAATCTTGTTTTTTACTCCGACTACTAATAACTAATCGAATTGTTGGGGATCGAGTGCTCTGTGAACGCCTAGATCATTTGGAGTTGCTTATTACGATTCATTGTGTGTCTTCTACTGCATTTATCACGGGGAGTATTCCGAAGTGCTGTTCGACCTGTTTGTCGCCGAATCCCACCTTCGCACGAGACGTCACAAAATTAGGATATCATCTCCACCATCTGAATGTGTGGCGTTCCTCTACAGTGCAGTTTTCAAGGAACTTTTTTCCATGTGCAATCAAACTATGGAATGAGTTTTTACTTGTGTGGTGTCTACAGGACGATAGGACCTTCAATAAAAGCACGTATACTTTTCTAAAAGGTTGGTAACACTCCTGTAATTCCTCTAGGGCTGCAAAAGATTGTGGGCATCAGTGATCACTTTTTATACCAGTAACAAATTCTGAATTATAAATTTAATTAGAAGGTAGAGTAATACTAACATACTTAATATAAACACGAAATTTATTTCGTATCATTATTTAATAAAATGCATTGTTTTTTTATAAGATTGACTTAATCTTATTATTGGCTTATAAAATATAGATTTATATTATTATTGTGATATTAACCCCCTTATTCATAATGGTCCGCTAACTTAAAACAGCCGCTAAGGAGTGTTTTTTCTCATTCTGACTTAGGTCAATAGAAGAAGACAGAGTGAGAATTAGCAATGCTTTAAATAAGCAGACTATTATGAATAAGGGGGTACGTCATTAAGATTTCTGTGTTATAATATTTACCATTGATACTATATTTTGTAAGAAATCACTAAATTGCAGAGTTATATTTGAATTGACTAAACATGTACGGACATTTAAAGCCACTTGTAACATATTTATCTACCATGTTTGACGCAAATAAAGAATTATGAATGATACGTGCGTTTTAAAAGCCATATATCCATGAATAAATGGTAAGTAATGTTATGAATAGACAGCGTAAGTAATGTTATAAGGCTGATAAACTTACTGGCTTTTTCTCTTATTTATGCTTCTCTTGGGACATCTCCCAGTCGATTATATATCCTCATTTAAATAAAACACTTTTAAAGGATTAAAACGCGTGTAATTGTTACTTTGTTTTTTCATTAGATTTTTGCATAAAAGTTAAATTTTTATTATTATTGAATTGGTTTGGACGGTCTGTTATACATCCAAAACCGCTTCGACCATCTCCTACTGACAAAAACGTACTATTCTATAAAAGACTTCTTTTCAGATGCATCACTCAATTAACATTTTAAAATAACATTTTACTTAATTTAATTACTTTTTACCAATTTGAATTATTTACATATCAGTTGACTGACATTCTCTATATATATATAAGTACATTTGTTTGACTTGTTTTTAATTATGATTGCGGGCAAGGTATGGAGAACTTTAAACGATAAACTTCATTATGACTGTCTGAAAACGAAATCTGGAAAGGTCTTGAAACGTCGGGTTAACTAAAATAATAACTTAAGTAAATGTAACTTTTACGCAAAAATCTAATGTAATAACAAAGTCACAATTACAAACGTTGTAACACTCGCGTTAATCAAAGAATATACACTATGTTCTCAATATATTCTCTATGGGCCTTATGAGAAAGCTCATGGTCGCTCAGAGGGCAATGGAGAGGGCTATGCTCGGAGTTTCCCTACGAGATCGAATCAGAAATGAGAAGATCCGTAGGGGAACCAAAGTTACATAGTCCAAATGATTTCGAAACTGAAGTGGCAGTGTAGTGCACATAGTTCGACGGACAGATGGCCGTTGGGGCAGTAAAGTCCTCGAATGGCGACCACGTGTCGGAAGACGCAGTGTTCGTAGGCCCTCCACAAGATGGACCGACGATCTAGTCAAGATCGCCGGAATAAGTTGGATGAGGGCAGCGCAGGACCGATCGTCGTAGAAATCTTTGGGGGAGGGCTTTGTCCAGCAGTGGACGTCTTACGCCTGATGATGATATCGTGATATTAACGCCTTCATATACGTTTTCCACACAATATTCGCTCTGAAATGAAAATCTTTAATACCAAACCACAAAAGATTAAAATATGATACAGATATCAAGACATTGCTAAAGCTATGATTGTAAAATATAATTGCGTACAGCCATAAATTATAAAGTCTTAAATGAAAGCTTGGTGATAAAAAGATAACTCGTGAAGCTAGCAATTAGCAGTATTCTGTGAGAAACCTGAGAAGCCGTTCTGCTTGAGGCATAGTATCTGTTGTATTAAGAAATTATCTTAAACTTATATAAATCGTTATTTAGTCATAAGTTTTTAATATTTCAACTTGTTTCATTCTGTCTTTATGCTGGTCTGAAGCGGCAGACTCTATACTGGATATCTAATGGCATAAAAAGGCATAAAAGGAATTTATTTTCTCAAAATTGATTCCTTTAGAATTCTTTTTGATGTCATTTCTAATAACTACTAGATACTACTACCGCTTCGGAAACAAATGGTGCTCTGAGAGAGAAGCAGCGGCGCATGAAATTCTCCCAGGATTCTTTTTTTGCGCTCTTTTCAATAAAAATATACAATCATTTAGATATTCAGCAGTGGAGTAATAGGATTTACGACAGGGCCATTTTTTTATAAAACATTTAAATTTATTTATAGATAATCATATTTTTGTGTGTTTTTACTTTATACAATTAAAGAGCGTTAATTAGTATTTTGAGTTATTCCGACTTGAGTTATTGATCTTTACCAGTGGGAGGCTCCTTTGCACAGGATGCCGGCTAGTTTATGGGTACCACAACGGTGCCTATGTCTGCCGTAAAGCAGTAATGTGTAAACATTACTGTGTTTCGGTCTGAAGGGCGCCGTAGCTAATGAAATTACTGGGCAAATGAGTGTTAACATCTTACGTCTCAAGGCGACGAGAGCAGTTGTATTGCCGCTCAGAATTTTTGGGTTTTTCTATAATCCGCCCGATGAAAGGTTAGCAATACGTCGTATCAAAATAAAATCTAATATATCGCTATAATTTATTAGTTATTCTGTGATAAATAAAACTTACATTCTCTGGGTTTAGTGTTTTTAAACACCTAAAGACTTGGTAGCAATGTTTAAAGTTAAAGACAGATAGATCTAACTGAATATTGAAAAAACTGATTATTTTACACTTTTACTTGAAAAACAGAAGAACGAGAATGAACAATAATTTGCCATTTGACACAATAAGTTACATTAAAATTATAACAAGTAATTGAAAAATGCAAATTCGTTGCAAGATTGATTATTGTCAATTTTTTCATGCATGCATGTCGAAAAATGGAGTATGAAACGCGTATTGATCATGTCTGGATTCCCTTATCATAATACCACTTCGAGATATATTAGACGAACATTGTGTGAGCATAAATAAACAGCAAACAAATGATTCACCGCAATACCAAAGAGCATTCAAAATTCCGGCGCACCAATAAGGCTCTATATAATAATGGGTACAATTTAACGAGCTAAGTACCACTCGCATGCTTATGGTATTGTTCTGTACGATATTACCAAGTTTGGGCGCCGTTGTGACAGATGTTCCGCACAAAGACGGCGGTAATTGCCCGCGCGGCTATCATCGTAACAAGCTATATATTTGTTTGAGAAATTGTCCTTAGTATACGAAGAATTTTCGTTTTCAAATAACATGCTTATTTACTACAGTGAGATAATACAATTTATGTATTGTACCAATTTATCAGATCTGGTGAATCCGAGTAATGGTTAAAGTATTGGTAATAAACGAATGTCAAGTACTTACACATTGTAAGCATTATTGTTTTGGTTTGAAGGGCGCCGTAGCTAGCGAAATTACTGGACAAATGAGACTTAACATTTTATGTCTCAAGGTGAGGAGCGCAATTGTAGTGCTGCTCAGAATCTTTGGGTTTTCCAAGAATCCTGAGCGGCACTGCATTGTAGTGGGCAAGGCGTCAATCAATTACCATCAGATGCATCTGCATATTGTCATGAAAAAGAAACAACAGATGAAACATCAAATTTGGTCCAAATTAAAAAAAAATCATTTGTGTAATATTTTTATCGTAAATATGGTGTTAGATTCGATCTAACATGCATGAAAGGTGTTAGTTTCAATGCAGTTTGTAAAGAAACTGGGAATTTGAAATATAAATTCAAGGTTCAACTCAAAAAGTAACCAACGGCAACCCTATCATAGCCGCGCAAAATAAATACCGATGAAATTATGACGTCACACGTGGATTCTTAGTTGGGTTAGTAGGGTTGGCATAAAACACATGATACACGTACTTAGTAGTTGTAAAATAATTATAAACGAAGAGCCGACTGGAAACTAAATATTTACAAATAAAAACTATCATTCATATCGAGCGCGAGCAATAGATTGAAAGATGAATGTACCTGAGCACTGATTACAGACAACACTGTTTTTCTAACTCTACTGACTATGACCAGGCGATAGCGGGGCAGGTCAGCGGAGTGGGAGACGTAGTCATGGCCAAGGTTTCTGTGCGCAGCTAGTACTTAAAGTCTGCCAAACTATCGTCATAACTAATCCGCTATAATAAAGAAATAAAAAAACTATGATGGCTAAATTCCAAAATGGCTGCCATGCAATTTAAAAAAGTGTTTCTTTCAATAGTTTTCTCAGAATAAATCGTATTATTTTTTATTTATTTAATTGTTTTTATAAGATCTACAGCACATTACATCACTTATAAGCTTGATAATAAAATAATACAGAACATTGGCCACCAGTTAATTATACAGGCAAAACATTAAAAAAATATCCTAACAAATCAATACACACAATTTGGTCAACCATCTGAGGTAAGCGGGCGTGTAATACTGAATGCTCATAGGTCCAGTAATAGTAATAATGTGGTATCTGAAAGAATTCATCTTCTATAAGGTGTCTATGAGTTAAATTAGGTGTACGATCCTGACTCCGACTTGACCACATGTTTTACTCATGTTTCTTACTATACCTATTGTTAAGTAATCATTCATCATCATTATCACACATTTATTATTAATTACGGTAAATATAACGCCAACTATTATCGTTCCATTAATATTTAAACTTAAGAGCCAATGCTAAATATCTTAAAAAATAAAGTATGTTATATTATCATTATAGTTCATATTTTGACTCACACGGTCATCCATAAACTTTCTATTCTTTATTGTTGATACTTATAAACAATTTGGGCTCGCTAATATAAATACTTAATGATTCATGATATGTTTGTGCAAACACTTTATCAATCTTTTCGAATTGGTAATCAGTGTATATTATGCTTCCCACGTAGGTATTTTAGCGTAATTGTATCTGCCTTTAGCCATAACAGATGTAGCTTTCTTTCATTTTTTTAGAAATAAAAACCTACAATATTGTTACTATTAAATACGCTTAAATATTTGTGTTTTTGGAGAGTTTTGATTAAATCCCATAAAATTTATGGCTATTAGACTTAGCGAAGTCTGATTTCAATTGTTTGATATTATTGTCCCCCAATTGGTTTTGATATTCTAAAAGTGGAACATTGCAAAAATCGCTATAAATTGCAATGATTTCTTTGTCATTTAGTAGGGTTCAAATAGTAAGTTTTTTAATCAAATAAGTTTAGTTATAATAAAAATTAACTCCAAATGTAATTTCCCGAGAATACATCACACTTCCTTATAGAGTTTTTGCAATCATGAGAAATAGATCAAAATGCTTTGAAAGTACAGGGCGCGTGGGCAAGCGATGCCCCGCGGCGCGCATCTGTTACCAGGCTCACATAAATAACAAGGAAACATCTTACAGCTCCCGGCTTTGATAAATCCTTCACTGTTCTTCTTTGTGCTGTGTTGACTTTAATGTACTGTATCCTGTGTACGGCATTAGCGCTGTTAGCGGAAAACATGGTGTAACATATAATCTACCGGTGAAACAGGACGCAATGGTTACACTCGTAAGTAATATACGTACGTAGATACATATAACTTATTATTGAGGTTCTTTGTAATTCAAAACTGAGTCCACTCTGATTAAAATATGATCGCAGTGGTACTTGTACTATTATATATTATATTACCACAACTGCTGTGAAGCAGTAATGTGTAAGTATTACTGTGATTCGGTCTGAAGGGCGCCGTAGCTAGTGAAATTACTGGGCAAACGAGACTTAACATCTTATGTTACAAGGTGACGAGCGTAGTTGTAGTGCCACTCAGAATTTTTGAGTTTTTCAAGAATCCTGAGCGGCACTGCACTTGAAATGGGCAGGGCGTATCAGTTACCATCAACTGCCCGTCTCGTCCCTTATTATCATAAAAAAAATATATATATAATATATTCTTTAGTAGTGGTTTATAAAATACAGCCATTCCTATACCATAGGCGCTTAGCCTTAGGTGAACCTAATATTTTTTTTAATGTACACTTTAAGATTGTAATTGCGCAAACACATATACGATTACTGGTTGTCATCAAGATCGGTGAAGCTGTTTTTGAATTATAGAAATATATACCTACATAAATATTTTTAGTTTTTGTCAGTACACTATATGTATTGAAAAATACAACAAATTTTTCCCTATTGTTCTCAGCAAAATCGTTTCATTTGATAACAATTATTATAATGTCTTGAGTTATGTTTACCAGTGTTGAGTTCCCAATCTTGAATCCATTCGTTATGTAATATGGTGGTATAAAAACCAGCTTATATCAAAAAAATTCATATTTGTATGTTAGAAAAAATAATACCAACGACGTGTTCCTGTTGAGAAAAATAGATTGAAAATTCCGTTGATGATGTGAAAAACAAACGTACAAAACATTGCAAGCAAAATAACAGCTCGTCAAATCAGGAACGATATTTTTTTTTCAAATTATTTCAACCATGAGATTACGTCGGTCAGGGTTAGCACACCATGTATATAATCGGTGTTTTTATATACCTAGTCTTGCCATAGATACTGAAACAAAGAAATAGTAGATTTTACAACGAGTGCACAAAAAGAACCATTTTTATCCGAGACTTTTAGCATGATACATTTACATATACAGACATTACTAATGTCGAGGATAAAATGGTTTTGTGGACGAGTTATAAACTTTGTTTTTCATTTCGATTGCGAGGAACTAAAACAGTAGTATAACACAGACATTTTTAAAAAAATTAGCAAATTTAAAAAAAAATCAACGCACGAAAAACTAAGACCTGTTTCCCGCCGCTTTTTTTTAAATCTTACGACATTGATGGCTTGGGCTCCAGGCGTATACAGCCCATATATTTTTTTTATTAATTAAATAACCTACCGTATTTTAATTTAAATTTTAACCTCTTTTATGTCTTAAAAACACATGAGGCAAATAAATTAAAGTAAATATTATAAAATAACAAATTCTACCTCTGAACTTTTTATTGTGTTTGGCTGTATGGCTCATTGCCTAAATATAGATACATTTATGAGTAGATACGTTAATGCACTTGTGCACAAAAATCGAGAACATGAAAAGTGAAAAATCAATTTTCTATTGCAAATTACATTTATACCTATATGCGTTTATGTACAAAATATTTCTATGAACCTACATACCATTCCTAACCTAGATTAAGTTTTCTGTGGCACCAAAACAATTTTTTGGCTACATTATAATACGGTAAACAATGCTTTTTAGGGCATCGACTATAGACTTTTTCAAAGACTCAATAAAGCGTGTAATTATATTACTGGTCGTGGCTGTATAAATGCCAGTTAGATAGGAGTTGATAAAAGAACAAAAGTAATCGTTTAAAGACAAACTAACCCTGATATGTGTTGGTACAAATACGCGTACCTACAACTTTATTTAGCTATTCACGTGCAGTTCATTAGCAAATCAAGACACGCAGTTTTGTTGAGATACTGCAGCTTGTTAAAATAATGGATATTTATGTAACAAAATGTATATACAGTCAATGTTCTCGTGCCCGCTGACAGATTTATGTCATCGGGTGTTTTAAATGGATGCTAGATGTAGATGCAGTGGATTGATCAACTTCGCTCCATGTCGACGTGAATTTTAAGTGAATTCGTTAGCCGTTGCAACAATTATTTCTAACACTTAAGCGTTTATATTGAGGTATCTATTTACTTGAAATAGATTAATGGCAATTAGCTATCTTGCTAGTGTTCGTTGTTGTAATGGGAATTCACAAATTTAAATTGAGCTTTAGGTGTGGATAAAAGATTCTAACTTCTCTAGAGTTAGGAATTAGTGGCAGAATATGTTAATCCTGGTGGCCAAAAAGTTGTTTTTAGTAACAATGATAATAGGAAGTGACTACCTCATTTTTTCGCTCATTGCCCTGTGCTTTCCCGGGGAATAAAATAAATAGGGCCATTATTCCCAGGCCCAAAGGTATCTAAGAGGCGACTAACGGCATTTACCAGTGAGTGGCTCCTTTGCACAGGATGCCGGCTAGATTATGGGTACCACAACGGCACCTTTTTGTGCCGTGAAGCAGTAATGTGTAAGCATTGTTGTGTTTCGGTCTGAAGGGCGTCGTAGCTATTAAAATTACAGGGCAAATGAGACATCATCCTATGTCTCAAAGTGACCGTTCAGAATTTTTGGGTTGTTCAAGAATCCTGAGTGAATACCCATTAGCTTAACGTCCTGTTCATCCATCTGTGTCTCGTCCCTTATTGTCATAAAAATAACCTCAAGATACTATAAAACACTTAAAACCACTTGGAGACTTCAGAAATAGGGGTTGGATTTGATACAATGAAACAGCTAATAATTCCACAATCAACCAATTCAAAAGAATTAATCCCAATAACATAGACATTAGGTCTCCGCTATGTTATGTGCTCTAAGACCCCCGTGTACACAAATGTAGGGGCATATTACATCATGTATGTGACACAGGAGATAGCATTGGAGAATGTTATATTCAAGAATATACTCTGCGTCGATGTATGGCTATCTTGATCGAGGACCATATCCGATGCTACTTGTATATGAGACCCTGGTATCAATATTTTAGATCTTCAACAAAATAAGAAATAATGTTTATTGTTTTGATCGCTAAATATATATAAATCAGATTTTTTTTTCTAATTTTTCAAGTAAAATCTTTATTGAGATTGGCAAAAATATTATGTAGCTTCCGTTTATAAGCTTTGAAGGATTTAAGCATAAAGTCATATTTCATAGTAACTTCTTTGTTAATCAATTCAATTGTTACATATGATAAAATACTTTTTAAAGAAAAAAAAATTACATTAGATTTCTGCAACGTTGGGTTAAATAAAATAACATAAAAATGTAACTTTTACGAAAAAAGCAAACAGTCAGATTATGTATGATTTTGCAACCATTTTTTGTCTGGAGATATAGACTCCCCAAGCTTTTCCAGTCATGGGTGTCTGACATAAATCCCAACTAGCCTTAAGTTATGATTGAGCTTTAGCAAACTGTTATGTACACGTATGATATATGATTTGTAAGTACATATACAATCTTCTACAAATACAAAGATTCTTAGCACTTCTAATAGAAACCACTGATACATATCTTATGCCTATTTCTTATAAAGAGACACAATAGGTATTTATGACATAAAATATGCGCGGGTGAAACAGCTATCATTGATATACTATTAATTTCTTTAATAATCTTGAAGCATCTCTATGTCGTTGTCACATGTGCTCTAATTTATATTAGAAAGCCGGACACATCGATTTAGTGCCTATTCCGCGTAATTAATTTGCGTAAGCTAATTGTCCGTGTTCGGTCATCTCTATTATGTTGTTATGATAGATGTATAGATACTAGATATGGCCCCAATATCGTTCATTATATTAAAGTGACTGTTTGATTCTACGCTTCATATCTATGTTTTTTCTCAGTTATATTCTATTATATTTTTACAGTTTTTATTACTTACAACTTATTTATTAATATTACTTAATAAAATATTTAATAACACAATGTTGATAAAATCTCTGAGTATAAAATGAAATGAAATGGAGCAATACTGTGGTATTTATATGATTTTATAATAACTGGAAGTACAACACTGAGACATATTATCAGTAACAATTTATAATGGGGCAGAGCCAACTCATTGTATCGGATTATGTTATGAGGTATGAGGGAATGCTGGGAGAGTTTCTTGCGTTGCTTCTTCTCTCTCATTCTCTCATTCCCATTCAGCCATTTGTTTCCGAAGGAGTGGTAGTGTCTAGTATATTGGAAATGACACCAAAAATAATTCTAAAGGAATGAATTTAGAAAATAAATGCCTTTTATGCTTTAAGCTGTTTTATGATGCCTTATGATTTTTTCGTTATACAGAGATTGCCGCTTAGAGCAGGGATTGCCGCTTGACTCATGTGGATTTTCTTGTTAATCCGTCAGTTGCTCCCATAAAAAGTTAGAGAAGCAATACTGATGATTTTTGGTGCTACAATTCTTTTATTAATAACTTAAATTCTCACTTTAAAATATATACTTAAATATTGCATTAGATAAAACTTTATGCTGGGGCAATTAACGTAATACTTTCCATCCATAATAGTCGCATCTAGGTAAACTATATCCTGCACTATCTATTCCAGCCCACACATTTCGTTGATAAATTTAGAGGCAGATTCGCTTAGAGGTAATAAATTTCACAAGATTACCGACTATATGATTAATAATGAACCGCGAACAAAAATGAAGAGAGCCGATCGATCAATGTGGGTGTTTAATTTGTACGGTTGGTCATTTATCTTACGTTTAGTTACGTATACCTTTCATGTGAGGGTAGGTCATAATTTCGACCCTGGAAGTTATAGTATTTTTGAACTTTTGACACATACTTAATTATCTTGGATACGATGCGATAACTTTAATTTTTCATTTTCTGCTTGCAGGTTTACGCTTACGTAAGGCTATATGATTTTCTGTTTATGCATCGTAAAAAGAAGTAATAATTTTGGCATATGTACACATTTTTAAAGTTATACTTCTTTAAATTTAAAGATGCGCGCGCTTCCTAAAATTTCACTCTTATAATTTTTTCAAAACGCGCGTAACAGGTCTCTTTCAGTTCCTAAATTTAAACTTTTTGAACGTTTGACGTTTGCGCCTTTATTTTTTTTTTTTGGTTTCTTTGTCCATTAATAGGACAGGCAAACCAAGTTTATGGTTTTTAATTTTTATAATTAACAAAAAAAATTACGAAATATTGTAAAAAGGTCCCTTTTATGTCCCAAATACACTGTAATTTATTTGAAATGAAATATTTATTTTTTCACCTTATTTTGACTCAAATATCGAAAAAGAACCCTTATTTTCAATCAAAAAAAAATTCAACCGTTAAATATCAGCTTTTTTCAAAAAGTTTGTGTGCTTTCTATTCGTTGAAATCTTTTCCACATTTTACACATAAACTTTTAATGAATGAATTTTTCACATTAACTTTGAGGCTACGTGAAAAATGTGTAAAAAAAAAGTTGTAGACATTATTATTACCTAAAACTTAACATACCATTTAACTTGTAGTTTTGCCGGAAACGCCGGATAAACCGTTTTTTACCCTAAAACACCCCCCCTTTTCCTCTTCCCGACCTCAGATCGCCCGTAATTTATTTTTCCTTTCATTTTTGTTATATTCTCGTCCGTTCCAATGGGTTTCATCCTACTATTATTTTTTTTGGTTTCATAAATTATCGACCCTGGTCTTAGAAAGCCAAATTTAATTCTTGGAAGAATCTCCAACAATAATTACCCTCGCTCTTCTTACCCAAATGTGGAATTGTTGGAACAACTGTATTATTTGATCGACGTGTTAATACGTCTTGTAGCCCAAGAAACGTTTAAAATATTATGGGTTCAGAAACATGTCCTAGACTTAATTTGTAATATTCCCCTGTACACAAAAAGTAACCAGGGTTATTTTGGGTTCCGTACCTCAAAAGGAATGTGTAAACATTACCTTAAGTGTTTATATATATATAACATTATATTAAGTGTTTCGGTCTGAAAGGCGCCGTAGCTATTGAAATTGCTGGGCATGTAAGACTTAACATCTTACGTCTCAAGGTGACGAGCGCAATTGTAGAGCCGCTCAAAATTTATGAGTTTTTCAAGAATCATGAGCGGCACTGCATTGTAATGGGTAGAGCGTATCAATTACCATCAGCTGAACGTTTTGCTCGTCTTGTACCCCATTTTCATAAAAAAATAAGATTCCACACCTCCAGTTCTATATGACGGTCGGTTCATGTTTATATATGACGTTATACAAAAGATATTTAACAATTTCCGTCGAGTTAAAACAATTTACATCTACCGTCATTTCACATCTTTGCACACTTCACCATTACACCGTCATAATATTATCTCGTCTCCAAATCTTTATCACGACAACATTGTCGTCAGCATGTCATAATTATCTTTAACCTTGTTCCGTCGTCGGCAATGCATTGAAGTGTCATTTTTGCATTCCGTTTTGTGATGTGTTCGACTATTAATCGAACTTTATTTGGTGCGGTTTATTTAACAGATACATTATAAATAGAACTGCAATTATAAATGTTCTTGTAGGATAGAAGTATGTTTAAAATTTAATATACTAATGCCGGCTTTTAATCGATAAATCATGGTGTAGTAAAATAAATCAATGTATGTTTTATTTGACTCGTTACATATTTGAAGCTTTAGCGAATCAATATTTAATATGCAGCTATATATAAGGTTGTCAAGACGTTGTAAAGTTTTTTTATTCGTCTTCTTAATATAATTTTTTATTTTTTATACCTTCGCACGTCACGCCACAAATTAGGATATCACACCCACGATCTGGATGTGTGGCTGTCCTCCACAGTGCGTTAGTTCAAGGAGCTTTCTTCCACGTACTACAAAGCTGTGGAATGAGCTTCGTTTTACAAAGCTGTAGGAATGAGCTTACTTCTTCGTTCTATGTTTCCGAGACGACACGACATGGGTACATATAAAAAAGCGCTTAAAGGCCGGCAACACTCCTGTGATTCCTCTGGTGATGCAAGAGAATGTTTGCTTAACACCAGGTGACCCGTACGCTCGTTTGTTCTCCTTTTCCATAAAAAATGGTCTTCTTCTTTTTTCGTATGAATTTATGTTCGCTTATTCTATACCTTACCCAATATTTGACCTCTAAAATTGCAACAGCATTTAACTCACGGTCCTCCAGTGTGTACCTGGTTGGCTACAATGGGAAGTAGGCAAGGTGTACAATGGATTGCTATGAGGTTCACAATTCCATTGTTCGTTCGTCAGAGAAATGTATCCTTCTCAGATTAAGGATTGGTCTCCGCTGCGCTCCAAATAGATACCGTACTACCTAAGAACAATAGCATTTTTATTACGGCAACTATTCGATGCTTGTATGCATCTTGACACTCAATGGCATTTTTTCAAATTTTGTAACATACGCTTCGTGTTATTTTACATTGAAATTAATAATATTCAAAATACTTACTGATGATATGTGATCCCAGTGTGTTTTTGTCTTGTAGTATATTTTTTACTACGCAACCCTGCCTTTTAGTTTCAATTATTAGCAAAGTTCAACAAAGCATGTGGCACGTCAACGTCAAACACTGGTCGAGACTGGCATGAGAACGCCCACTTGGGCGTAGTTTTAGTTGCCGCGCTTAACGACTACGCCTGCGGTACCTAGTTAAAGCGGAGAGGAGACCAATCATCAATCTAAGGTACCCCTATTCTTTTTTCAAAACTTTTAAATAAAGAATTTGAGTAAATAATATAAAATAACATTGCTAAGCTCTAGACAGTTCAAAAACTAATTCTGAATATTAATGTATTTTTTTACATTTGCCAACAAAAAACCTGATCCTATATTTAGTCATTCCTAAAATGTATTGCTACAATAAACAACTGCTTTCCTGGCTCCTTTCCACCTCATCTGTCCTTTCATGCAAGCTCTTGTATCGTAATGCTCAAAACCCCACCTGATCCAAATCTCCCTAGTGTGATAGTAGAACGTCCAAAACGCCGATCTTCTTTAACCCGTCCAGCCTTATACGCTGTATAAATTTGTGCAGTCAACATATATCACCGTGTATATTACCAAACTGTGCTTCCCCGGGGCATAAAAATAATAGGGGATAGTCCCAGGGTGACGTAAGAGGCGATTAAAGGCATTGGCAAGTGGGAGGCTTCTTAGGCTCCATAGGATACGGGCTAGATGTGATAAGGTAAGACAAGATCATTTATTTGTAGTCATGCGTAGACATAAGATGCTACAAATCACAATAAAAGCTTTCCATTCCTTGCCCCCATGCTGTGGCGTACAAATAATAATATATAACAAGTTAAACAACTATGGATGTGGTATCCACGGCGCCTTTTTCTGCCATGAAGCAGTAATGTGTTAGCATTATTGTGTTTCGGTCTGAAGGGCGCCGTAGCTACCAAAATGAGACTTAATATCTTAGGTCTCAAGGTGACGAGCGCAATTGTAGTACTGCTCATAATTTTCGGGTTTTTGAAGAATCCTGAGCGGGAACGTCCTGCCTGTCTCGTCCCTTATTGTCATAAACAAAGAAACTTTAATTAGTCTTGCATACATATTTTATCGAATAAGAATATAAACACGCATCCGGAACACCTGACTGTACCTACGTTATCACCTATTTTTTTTATATGCCGCAGAAATCAAGAACAGTTGCAAAGCATATCAAAAAGCTTTATATATTCCGAATCACTTTTTATATTTTGTTTTTGTATAAATAAGATTAAACTTATATTACAACAGTTAATTCTAAAGAAAAAAAAGGACAGCTAATATTAATTATTGGCTTATTGCGGACCCCTTTCGGGCCTCCTCCATCTTTTTCCATCTTTCTCTATCCTGGCCTGTTTTCATCCATTTCTTTCCCGCTATCGCTATAATGGCATCGACCCACCGTCTCTTGGGTGTTCTGGCTTACCTTTTCCCTATCGGTCCCTCCCATTTTGTTACCTTCAGCGTCCATCTTTTATCTTTTACTTTGCAATATAGTAATGCGTATCAATATCATTGTCACTACTTCTTTATGGAGGAAATACGGTAATACATACGGTTCACCTGATGGTAAGTGATCACCTCAGCGTCTGTACTCTCTTGTACTACCAGAGGAATCACAGGAGCTTTGCCGAACTTATAAAGTGTTAACGTATCTATGTATTCGGAATCCAAAATCACATTGGTATGTGGTGGGCGAGCATCCAACAGAGGGCTTGGGGGTGAGAGTCATCGGGTCTACCTATAGCGCCACCGATCCTAAGGCGTTAATAAGTGACTTTGCTCATAGGGTGAGGCCGGGTAACCAGGGCGCACCAGTCGTAATTTAAGTTTAAAATGAGTATTAATTAATATAACTTCCCTTTCTTGGTGTGCGACCGTACAGAATGGGATGTCGCTATGCCAACTAAATGGCTGACAGGCTTGCCCTGCATGTTTCAGTATGACAACTCGATGATAATTGAATTAGCTCTGTTATCTGTTTATGACATGATTATTCTCATATTAAACATTTTATCAAATAAAACCTTTAGAGCCGAATGCAACGGGCAACTACTAGCTAATTAATAAATATTGAGGACTACAAAAAACTAAGACAACCACCCGATGGAACTTTCTTGTCTGCATTTTTGGAAACAATATTTATGTTATTTGGAGTAATATTAAACGAATAAGATAGACTGTCCCCCTGAAAACGAGATCTGGAAAGCTCTTGAAACATCGGGTTAAATAAAATTATAATAAAAATGTAACTTTTGCGCAAAAATTTAATCTCCAAACACAGTCACACACATAATCCTTTAAAAGTATTTTATTTAAAGGTCTTAACTAATTATGCGGAGGTTAACTTTTATTTTTCGTTACAATGTTGATTTCTAATAATAAAAGATACAACAACCATCCGATTATATCATACATGCATACATACAATCACGCTTCTCTTTCCCGTAGGGACAGGCAGAGATCACTTCTTTCCACTTGCTACGATCCTTACATACTTGTTTCGCTTCGTACACTTTTATTATTCCTTTCATACATGCTCTTCCGTTTAGGGTACTCTTGACCTGGCCTTTTTTCAAGACGTCCCTGATTTGATCTCAAAACGTCCGCCTAGGTCTACCCCTTCCAACACTTTCATTCACACTGGCCTTATACACTTTCTTCGTCAATCGTTCTTCATTCATTCTCTCGACACGGCCAATTATATCACACACTATCATATTTCGTTAGAACTGCTTGTAATATTAAATTAAGAAAAAACGGTTATGACTAGAGGGAATTTTTGGCATTCAAAGATAATTCAGACCTTTATTTAATCACAAACAAAGCAAACCAAACTTCACCATAATACAAAGAGAACAACTTCGCATGAGTTAATTTGTTGGATAAGAGCTACTCGTTGTAAAACCGATATTCTTCATGTATTTTCAATCAATAAACAAGTGAAAGGCTCCAGTGACCCCAATCTTTGGTGGTTATATTTGTCAAGACTTCTTTATTAAATCCCAGTAATCTTTAATACGCCTCATAAAAAGTATAAAATTAAAATAACTGTCAGTTACTTCATATCGCTTTTTATGACTTCGAATGTTGCTTTATAATACTATAGTTTCGGTTTCGTTAAAACAATATATTTGAATGCTGTTTAGCTGAATACTATAACGTCATTGCAACGAAGTTTTTTAAGAATCTTACTTTATTTTTAATGTTTTTAAGTCTATATCATTGCAAAAGATTTTAAAGAGTCATGTTATATTGTTTTTAATATTCTCACAGTTTTCATCCACCGACAAATAATAGTGAGTCATTATTTTCGGAAATCCGTTGCTATTTGAAATGTTATACATCATGAGCTGATTTCCTAAAATCACTTCAACATGTGCCTCTCATTATAGCATTTAGGGAATCAACAGCTCCTGAAGATTCCTCGTGGAGAGGTGAAGTACGTAGCAAAGTAATTTTGGGATATGATTAGTAAACATCATTATGTGTAACATTTTAGAAATTAATACGACTAATTAAATAAACATCCTTGTTTCAAGTTCTATAAAAAGTGGACCTTTAAAAATACCCATACCCGTATACCCGTCCATCTTAAGGTCTTGGCAGTGAGCACTTCAAAAAATTAATGTCATCATTCACTATGTCCAGACATCCACCGATTATAGAAGGGTTCCATAGAGCTCTATCTAAATCATAGTTGAAAGGCATCTTAGCAAGAAAGCTTTTAGTTGGTAATTTTTTTTTTCAAAGTTTATTGTAAACTTTTGTAGCCAGCAATGTAAAGCAATGTACAATGGGATGTATATGTCACTTGTACAAAGTAAATACGTATCTGTATTTTTCTTTTTTTTTGTATAATTCTAGGGACTATTAATAGAGATAATTATACAATTATCTAGCTATGATTCATAAACAGACTGCAATTTTACTGTAAAAATATTAAAAATTATCTGCATCACATAATTGTTTATCTTGGGAATTTTCAGTGCCAATATTTTTAGGTCGAATTGCAACCTTTAAGGATGTTGTTGTTTTTCACCCTGTATAACTTGATATATTTTTTTAAAATATATATATACCCTTATAAAATGCTCACCTTGAATGAATACCTTTATATATTTACGGTTTGTGTGGATGGTGCAGCTACTGTACTCAATAACTTTTGTTTTGTATTAATTTACATTTACTTTTTTGACTTACTCGTGTAAGGCATTGACCATTTGAGGTTTGAGTATGTTTGAAGCATCACTTTACATATTATATTGTAATTTAAATCTTGATTTAAAAGAGCGGCAATAAGTTTCTTGCTACTCCTTCTCATTAGCACAACCCTTTATGAAGTAGCAGTAGGTTCAATAAGAATATTTATTTTTACATGCATAAGTGTCATTTCCGTGAGCTACATAAATAAAGTGATTTTGATTTGATTTGATTATTAATTATAATGTCATGATGATCGTTATAAAGTGTTCGTAGATAAATCGTTTATTGGAGGCGAGTGGTCGGCGGTTGGCGAGGCACGCGCACCGAATACGAGTACGCTCTGCGCTCTAGTTTCGCAACACACAGACAGCACTATATCACCGGAGATATTTACACACCGGTCACTTATCTCTTATCACAAGCATTTTCTAACCACACCCACGTAATCCCAGAGCTACTATGTAACTAATTTATTATATTTAGCATGTTTTTTATGAACTAGGAATATAATACAAACATTTTTTATTGTTACTAATTTTAGTGTATGTTTATGTTTAACTACCAGTGGGAGGCTCCTTTGCACAGGATGCCGGCTAGATTTTGGGTACCACAACGGCGCCTATTCCTGCCGTGTAATGTGTAAGCATTATTGTGTTTAGGTCTGAAGGTCGCCGTAGCTAGTGAAATCACTGGGAAAATGAGACTGTTAAGTCTTTTTATATCTCAAGGTGACGAGCGCAATTGTAGTGCCGCTCAGAGTTTTTGGGTTTTTCATGAATCCTAACCGGCACTTCATTGTAATGGGCTGGGCGTTTCAATTACCATCAGCTGAACATCCTGCTCGTCTCGTCCCTTATTTTCATAAAAATATCTGACTTAGGCTCCATGAAGCACAAAGTTTTTGTTCACGATTTTATCTGTGTATTAATCATTTATATATAGCTTGGAAACTCATAAAAAAATTGGGATAAATGTGGCGTCTTGCATAGATGGCGCTATAGGCTATAAAACGTGTATTCTCTGATATCAATGTCTTTGGCCTCCAAGATCCCCGCCCGGCTTCGCTAAAAAAGCTTTTAAGTCCATTGACATAGAGAACTTTTTAAGTCAGTAGCGGGTGTTTACACCTGAGCCCGACACATATGCCCCGTTTCGTGGTCTAAATACGTAAATATAATTTCTTAATCTAAAAATAAAGTATCATTGTGAATCGAATTCATACGTGCTTTTATTAGATGCTTTATAAATTTGGCATTGCTCTGTCATTCCTCTGGTGTAATAAGACAGTAAGGAAAGCGATGATCACATCCTAAAAAGCCAAATCTTTTTGCTTACCTCACAATATTATAAATATCTGTCAAAGTCAAAGTCAAACTCAAACTCAAAAAAACTTTATTCATTGTAAAACTTTATAAGTTATTTAGTGCAAGTCAGGATGAAGTACAAAAGTTACAATAGCATTCAAATGAGTATAACAATATTCATTAACAAAATTTAGAACATTCATTCCAACTATCTTTATCATTCAAATAATCTTTCACATTATAATAGGCCTTAGAAGTTAATTTATTTTTTACGATACATTTAATTTTTTTAATAGGTAATACTTTAATATCATTTGGGAGTTTATTATAAAATATAACACAATCCACTTTAAAAGATTTAGCAATTTTATGACCGAAATAATTTGGAACGCTCTGGCAAGTTTTATATGTCGAATTAAACAATGGTCTATCTGACATCGTGTACTGGTTGAGCGTAACTAATATAATAACTCTTCGTTAAATAGCCATTAAACTAAATATATAAAATTTACAGCACCAAATGTCAAAAATGTAGATACGAATGTTTTGTTAAACGGAGAGTTGGTAAAACCATCGGAATCTGCTATATTTCTTGGCATTAGGCCTGATTTCAAACTACAATGGTGAAGGATTGGCTAATAGACTTTGTTCTGCAGCATATGCGGTTAAATAGATTAGAAAATTAACTAACATAGATACGGCGCGACCAGTTTACTTTAGTTATTTTCATGATATTATGTCCTATGATGTATTATTATGGTGCAGTGCAGCAGATATTAATACCATCTTTGTGCTGCAGAGCAGGGCTATTCGCGCTATTCATAAACATGGTCCTTTAGAATCATTATGAGAAAAATTTAAAGAAATATTAACTTGAATTTTAACTTATGCATCACAATATATTCTTGATAATGTTGTGTATGTATAATGGAGCGACCGCCCTCAGGCTATTGAATGATAAATTTTATTGTACTAACGATATTATATTGTAGCGATATTTTATAATAAAGTAAGCCCGTTCAGTTTCTTGTGACCGTTCTGCTCAGATTCGAAGGCGTGGTACTCAAAAAGCAATTTTAAATCTTATTTTAAATAAAAATACTTGAATTTAAATTTGTTTCTGACAACGTGGTTCGAACCCTACACTTGACAAAGGTTTTTTTATTATAATAAATTTTTATTTATGAATAAGAAAAGCATAATATAATATGTATAACTTTGTTTTTTTCTTTCGATTATTAAGTTGATATATATGTTATTTTGTGAAAAAAAAAATTGTTTTATAAAACCACACATCTGTTTTTCTTTATTTACCAAAAATAGTAAAACATAGTTTACTTGCAGCTATCTATAAAAGAGTCTATTGTTAGTTACTTCAGTTAAGAATACGAATCTCGTTTAACTTAGTTCCGTATCAAGTTAGAACGAGTTTGTTGTGAGTTAGGATTAATGCGTCAACTGAACTATTATAAGTGTAACAGAATTACGACAGTGAAAGGGAGGGTAGCCATCTATTTTAGTGAAACAGTCTGCATCCTTTATCAGCGCGTGCGCAATGTAATAGTGGATTAAACCAAGGGTTACTGGCCTAGGCGTGTCCAACGTAGGAATTAATATTAGTTGCGCCGACTACATTATGTCTAGCCCTGACTTGTACAAAGGTATACAGCTCGGTTACGCGGAAGCTATAGAAATGACCGCTTCTGCAGTGTCGTAACTCCTCTTGGTCTTCTCATAACTAACTGGTGGATGTGACAGTAAATTATATTGCCTATTGCCGTTTGTGGCGTAATAAGAATTTTGATTTGTTGAGTTTCATGAATATGAAACTGTTACATTCATAAATGCAGAGAACTGAACTAAAATCATGTATATTCAAATAGGCTCAGTCTATGCGTTTTTCCTTGTGTTTGACGTTCAGAAAAAGTTACAGCCTGTTTGAAATACATAAAAATAATTAAGCAATTGGAAAATTTAACATATTTAATCCCTGTTAGATTATTTATTCTAAATACTGTGGGTGACTCTGCCGAACGAATTAATTCTAACTTAAAGAATTGACCTGATTTTAAAACTATTTTATTTGCATTAATCGCCTTTATGCAAGTTGATTCGATGGTATATATTTATAGAATAGTTGGACAAAACCTTTGACGACGTCCTGGGTTCGAATCCCGGTAGGTGCAAGCATTTATATGATGAATATGGATGTTTGTTTCCGAGTTACGGATGTTTAAATGTATTTATGTATGTTTATATGAATTTATGTATGTTAAGTAAGTATATTGTATTAAATATATCAATGTCTTGTAACCCATAACACAGGCTATATATGCTTAACTTGGGGCAAGATTATTTGTGTAAAAAGTGTGTCAATATTATTATTATTATTTTTAAAACGAGGATAGGTCATGTAATGGTTTATATCACTGAGACATAAACTCTCTTGTAACATAAGAGGAGTCCCAAGAGCATTGGTGAGCTTGTAAAGCGTAAATAAGCATTGTACAAATGAGTTGGAAAACTTTAATCACATTGGTACGTGGGGGCGAGATTTGAACCGTGGGCACCGTGTTGAGAGGCAAAGGTTCTATCTATTGCGCCACAGATGCTTTTTAAGTAGCATAACATCCATTTCCAATAGGTGTAGATAGTAAAAGTTTTTAACAACTCCTAAACTAACTTACCTTATAAAATCGATAACAATTTTTATGCACAGATGTGCGATGGTATCTTTTTTACTTTTGTGTTATTTAACATTTAAAAAAAGTTACTTAGAGAGATACATAGAACCGTTTAGTGACAGCTAGAAAAACAATTGAATGTTTAGTTTCAATTTATACTGATTTTACTAATAGAAAGGCATTTACGATTTGGTGTTTATATTGTCACAAATAACAACAACGATGACATGCTTAAGGGAGGCTATTTTGGAATCCAGACTATGTAGATTTTGCCAAGAGGCCTACGAAGACCCTAAATACATCCTTCTGGAGTGTGAGTCTCAAAATCTCACCTCACCTGTGTCCCCTGAGTATACTGTGTCTCTTAAAGATTATAGGCTTGGAGGGTGCGATTTGCACAATTATGAACACCGATTATGTAAGGGAATTATTTCTATAGAAGTTTTCCCAACTACCTCATCACAACGACCACAGCCATCACTAGGGCGTGCGCCCGAGCATATGAAGGGGGCATAATAACGCCTTTTTACGTCATGTTTCGGTTTGAACGGCCCCGTAACTGGGCTACTAAGTCTTAATTTTTTCAAGAAACCTGAGTGGTACTACGTAATGACGTTCTATATAGACAAATCACGTCGTATAAAAACAAAGCCGAAATATGAAATATGCCACAAATTACACCTATAATCAGCTTCGACTGGTATAACTATACATTGCCGCATTTACTCCAATTGTTTAAAATATTCATACTCAATAAGCAGCAATATAGAACACTTATTCAGTTCAGGTATCGTATATTGAATTTAGAGCCCGATTCGGACAGTGACAGTTGACACATGACTTAGAGCGCTTTCGCACCACGTCCGAACCGAATCCGAACCGAACCCGTGAAAACACGGTCCGTAGTAGTCGTAGAACTATTTCTATCGTAGTTTACGCACTAGATCCGGCTTCCGTCATCTGATTTCCTTCCATCAACCGTTAAAAATAGTACTATACCGGACCGCATTTTCACGGGTACGGATCGGATTCGGATCGGACGTAGTGCGAAAGTACTCTAAGGAGAAAAGTGTGCTTACCTCTGGCTTACATTGTCTTTAAGCACACTTTTGCTATCAGACTGCGAATGATCTGTCGTTGTATATGTATACGTCATTGGGTACTGTATTGGAATGTACCATCAGGTGCAGATATTGTTCATTCACTTTTTCTCATCAGGAAAAAACAGATAGTGAAGTCACGGAACCCCGAATCAGACTGAATATTAATAAGACACGAATATCGACGTCAATTAATGACGAAGCATAATACATGTCGAAACATCGGACAATTATAACGTCCATATCACAATGTCAGAAGAGTATATCTGGTTCAGAGCTCAACCCTGAGAGCGAGGCTGGCCCTAATTATACCTTTCGAATGAGACGTCATTTCCACACACTTACGAAATATTAAATTTAAAAAGACTTTTTCGCGTTTCGAAGGTGTGAATTTAAATAATTGCAATAATCTCGGTGATGGACATGCAACAGTAATGAGCACGTATCTGCTGTTTTTAGTGTGAAGAAGACAGCGGAATTACTTTTGAAAACGATTCTGATGTTGCTGCTTTCATATTTGGTTATTTATGTTAAAGTTCAATGACTTGGGATGGACTTGTTGTATGCTGTGGATGATTTTAAGGGAGTTAATAGTCGGTAATTTATCATTTGACGGGAAGTTTGATTTATATGTGTGTAAATTGTTATTACTTACTACATAATAAATATTATATCGCCACCCTGTATATCTAATATATAAAATTCTCATGTCGCGGTGTTTGTAGTTAAACTCCTTCGAAACGGCTTGACGGATTCTCATGAAATTTTGAGTGCATATTGGGTAGGTCTGAAAATCGGACAACATCTATTTTAATTTTTTTTGACAATTTTTTTTAAATTTGATTTATGTTTCGAGATAATGAGTCAGCGTTAAAAAATACATACAACTTCAAATTTTCACCCATCTACGATCAACAGTTACCTTTGTATCGCGATTTTAATATCGGCAATACAACGTTTGCTGGGTCAGCTAGTATATATATATATATATATTTAAATGGTGATAGTATTTCGTTATCATCTAAGTTTAGTCGTGTATATTTACGATATTGAGCTGATCTTTCCGTACATAATATGAACAAGAATAGGAACATAATATAAATATTATAGCTGAAACTGTATTAAGCTCTTATTTTATATAAAAGAGTGCTGAACATCCGATTTACTTTAATCTAAAATCATTTTAATTGTATATATTAGATTATTTAAGTGGTTCGTGAACATTTATTTTTCATTCACTTCCCGTGTCAGGCTTCGTTTAACTGGTTTTGCTGGACGCGGATTCACGCGGCGGGTCCTTTCCCTAAAATATAGCGATGGAAGCGCTGGCTGGTCCATGCGTCGCGCTCGTAGACGGGCGCTGTTTGGGGGCTATGTCTCTGCGTTCATTGGTAATAAAATTGAAAAGGTTTTTATAAGAAATATTTTAAATTTGATTTAAAAGGCTGAAGCTGTAAAAGTTGATTTAAAAGAGTGCCAACTAGTTTCTCAACTCTTCCTCTCAATACAGCTCAAAATTTCCAAAGTATTGTGGTAAATATAGTTGTAGTTAACTAATTATTAGCATTAATTGTAACCTATTGTGTCTTTTAGATGCTAAGTTGAACTAGTTCTGTGTATACTGTAATTGAAATATTATAAATTAAATTAAAAAAAAAAACAAATAAAAGTCTGTTTTGACTTAAGTGAACAAATTATTTTTGACTTTGACTTAACAATGTCTATAATAAATAGGTATTAGACCAATTAGTATCAACTCTAGAAAAGATACAATTTACATTTCATAAATCGATTTGAATAATTGAAACACAGATAAAACTATTTACCATAAGCCATTTATCTAGTATTTATGTACTCACTCCATCACAGTTGACGACTGCGCCAATATAAACAATTCGACAAGTCATTTTCTCGTTACCAAACCAGGGGCGGATCTACTTAAAGGCTTTTTGAGCTGCAGCCCAGGGCCCCGTGGATACAGAGGCCCCCAACCGAACTGAAAGCAATAGACTAATTTATATAACATAACCATTCATAACCTGTCAATTTATTTTGCAATAAATAATGTTTTAATAAATAAATAAAATATTTGGTTTTCCTATTTTCTTCCTGTACGTAACATAATATATTATATATTCCTACGACAAAATGGCAATTGGTTGATTAATTAGGTAGGGCCCCTAAGCAGTATCAGCTCAGAGCCCCACAAATTCCAGATCCGCCCCTGTACCAAACATCCAAATTACAAAGCAGATACCTTCGCAATAATAGGGCGTGATGGTAGCTTTATTCATTCGGTCATCATTATTGTCTGTCTCGGCACAAGGCAAAAACAATCAATAAAAATAAATCATTTAAATAACCATAAACACGTATTACAATGAAACAGCATTAGATCTAATGATTTCGCTAACGAATCATTGAAAGTTGTCCGCGATCGCGTGATTGTCCGCTATTCTAAACATATCGACATAAAATCACACAGATTACAAGATTTAAAAAGTGAAGGCTTAAAAAAAACATATCAAGTGCGAGCCAAAACTCGCACACGAAGATTTCCGTATGTTCGTACAAGAACTATATACTTTAAACATACATTTAACAAAAAATAGTATCGTCTTTTTTTTTAATAGAATATGTGACGATAGGCAAGCGAGCCCGAGGCTGATCTCCGACCAGATGTACGGACAAAATAAAAGACTCCAGGTCCCCGAAGCTTAGCTCCGTCGTCAGGGCCGCGATGGACAGAAGCTGATAGAATCAAATAGCTCACTCCAAGTGTTGACCAGTTGTTGATGACCACGATCCTCAGTCATGAGGTAACGACTAGAGAGCGAGAGAGAGAGAGTGAGAGAGAGAGAGATGTGATGATAATGTTAACTATCAGATTCTTAATTTATTAGAATTGTCGACATGTCTCATCATCAAAAGTCTCTCAGTAACCGGAGCGTTGCAAGAGTACGTAGCAATGAAATGTACAGTGATATATATAGTCTAGTCTCATAAAATTTACATCACCTTCTTATTTAGACATCTCGTTGTCTCATGGAAGACGTAATAACCAAAACCACAGAATTATTTAAAAAAAATGAATTTTCAACTGAAAACCAATAAATAGAGATGTCGGTATTAAGGCTATGTGTTCGACACCGCCATGTGTTCTACGCAAATACGTGTACATATTATTACCCGGATACATTATCTCTGGACTTGACGTCCATAACGTCATATCGTCGCATTGTACGGTGTGCAAAACAAGCACTCACTAGGATATTATTATTAATAAATAAACTACGATTTATTTTTTCTATTTTATTGATTTATATAAAGGTGTTGTGTTGTGATGTTGATTATTATTATTATTATTATGGAAAATCAATAAAAGCATCCAGGCTGACTACAAAGAGTATTTATTTTCTGTCATGTTATAGCGACACAGAACAACAGAAACTACAGAACTATTAACAACAAAAATCAAAATGTAACAGTGAAAACTTCAAAAATAAAGCAGTGATAATAAGAAAATATCACGACATGTACCTAACAGTAATAAAACTACAAGCCGTACTGACGCAACAAGACGAGTGCGAGGGGGTTAAATGCAAAGTGGAGGGAATTTACGTTCCAGCGAGGACCAGAGATAATGTGGCAATAAGTAGGCCATATCTTACCTTATTGACTGGTAAGTAATCATCCTTGTCTATAGTTATTTTGGGAACGAGGCTAAAAGGTAGATACAATTAAATTGGTACAGTCAATTTTGCAAATTCCAAATTCTATAATTAAATCATTCCTTCTGGACAATACTCAAATAAAGTTACAATTAAACCAAGATGTGGAATTAAATCATACGTGTAATAGACATAATGTCTATTTATATCATTAATACTTTCATTCATATTACACTGGCTCAAATCAATCTCTACAACTTCGATAGTCGACCACTTGATCTGATATTGTTTCGATGTGTTGCAGTTGTTTTGTTTGTGTGCGGTAAATGCGGTCGTAGTAATATGAAAGTGTTGTCCGGGCCCCACCCTAGCCTCAAGCAATACACAGTGCTCCATTTACATCTGCTATGATACTGCAGTAAGTGTACTGTCAAGACTTAGATCGCCTAAGGTGACGCAGATTATCCGCTAGTCGCGACCATTCTGTGTAACCTCACATTCTTGGTATTCCATCGACTTAACGACTAAAAATTGCAAATCGCACAGGAGTATTCATGTATG
Organism: Leptidea juvernica; assembly: GCA_949711755.1. Lineage (NCBI taxonomy): Eukaryota > Metazoa > Arthropoda > Insecta > Lepidoptera > Pieridae > Leptidea > Leptidea juvernica. The sequence continues at coordinate 2,300,168 of CATIXQ010000038.1, forward strand.
AATAGTTTAATTGAATATTCAGAATGTTTTATAAAACATGTTAATTGTTGGAGCTATCCACAAGATTATGGAATGATATGGGAGCTCCTATTTCCACAATTAAACTACTTAGTTGGGTTCATTTTACATTTAGTACTGGCCAGTTCATTTCAAAGTTCAGAAAAATCCCGGAATGTTCCCAGACTTCTAGGAGAGACCTTGTATTCACTAAGGTTTTTGCCCGTTGCTTGGTTTGCCACTCCTTCGCATTCTAGGATTAAGTGAGTAACCGTTTCACCCCCAGTAAGAAATCCTCTGCACTTAGGAGTGTCCGTTACAGCGATTGTGGTCAGATAACTTAGTGATATGTGGCGTGTGTGTCTGTATAAGCAGAGTCGAGTAAATCGTGCAAGTTTCGCTTCTTTAGACTGTCTACAGCTTGTATTCTGTATGAGAATAAAAATATATATAATTGCATTATATTTTTTATGACAATCATGGACGCGACGAGCAGGACGTTCAGTTGATGGTAAATGATACGCCCTGCCAATTACAATGCAGTGCAGGATTCTAGAAAAACCCAACAATTCTGAGCGGCACTACAATTGCGCTGGTCACCTTGAGATATAAGAGGTTAAGTCTCATTTGCCTAGTAGTTTTACTTGCGCACCGTAGCCCTTCAGATCGAAACACAATAATGCTTACACATTACTGGTTCACTGCAGAAAAAGGCGCCGTTGTGGTACCCATCATCTAGCTGGTATCTTGTCTCCCACTGGTGAATACCCTTAGTCGCCTCTTATAAATACCCTTGGGCATTCTGGGGACTGGGGACTCTCCTATTTTTTATGCCTCGGGGAAGCACAGAGCAAATTGTATTTTAAGCTTAGATTATTAATACGTCTAGATAGAGTCTATTTGCTGTTAGACAACAAATAAAAACAGGCCAGGAATAATGCTTTAGTGTGCAAGACAAGCAGCGTCTTACACTCGCGATTTGTATGACACTTTGTGTCATTGTGTATTCCTCAAAATAGAGGTTAGTTCTAAACTCAATTGTTTTCGACGATTTTACCGATGTCATAGTCTATCTAGTCGTATAAATGATCTAAGATTTTAAAATACATTAAGCAAAGGAGCTAGCAGCGTCGAATATTTTAAAATATTCTCCGTATAAATCGGATTGTATTAAATCAAGCCTCAATCCGCTATTGAACGCTGTCATTGTATAATAATTAATGATTCTGTTTGTTATATCTTTATTATGAAAATAGAAATAAAACAATTTCTTCGATAATGTATAGTGACAGCTGTCAACGCGGAAGTTTGACAGCGGGCGAACAATGCAACATTAGCGCCTACGTTTGTTTGATAATTTATCAAGTTGCTACTGGATTTTACAAAGTGTCATATAATTTGATGTGTGAATACTACTCAAACTTAAATAGGTATTAATATTTTTAATTATCACGTTATGAAAAAATGATGAGAGTGAAATTTTAAGATGCGCGCGCATCACTATAACACAAAAGTAACAGGTTGAAGTTGGATCTTAAAATTTTCTGACGTTTGCGTCATTCGTTTTTTTTTTTTAGTTTCTTCGTCCAGTAGGACAGGCAAAGGGTTCAAGCCTATACAGCCGTATTTATTATTTTAATAATTAATTCTTTCTAAAAACGTAGAATAGCACGAGGAATAAACCATTTTAATAATTTTTGCTTCGTTAGGCCAAAAAAGTATAACTTTTTGCGTGCATACATACACTTTTTTTCTAGTTTTAAATGTCGAAATTACCTTTCATAGTTTGATTAAAGGAAATGTTTCGAGCACAATGATCCAATTTTTAAGTGAAAAGTGTTTGTGGTGAAAATTATGGTTATTATTGTTAAAAGAAGTTCTTTAGGCGCGCTGACTATAGTGTTTTTTTTATTGGGACAGTATGAGGAAATCCTAACCCATAAGACATACAGAAAAACTGTACGATTTACGCAAAAACTAATGTAAAAACACAGTTACAATGACACGAGTTTTAATTTTATTATTTGTATTAGTCATATAAATCAGTTATTTTGAAGATTTTTTTTTTCATACGAGTCGACTCAGTTTCACGTGAGGATCATTTCAATGTATCGGAAGAAAAAATCTAAGCAGAAGAAGTCAGTCAAATTTAATAAAATGTTCTCAAATACATTAAGCCCGTTCCTGTAGTAAATCAACCTAATCAAGGTACCTAAATCAAGGTCGATATTAGGGAATGTAAAAAGTTATGTTATTTGAGCGAAGTATGGCGAAGCCATCCACGAAAATTAATTGCTGTAATATTCTGCAACCTGGGAAACATTACATAAAGGCATTCATTTCTGTTGTTTTAAATGTTGACAAAAAGATTTTATTACAAGTCTATACATACAACATGCGAAAAGGCTTTTTCCCCAACCATACATAATCGAAAGTCAGTTTAAATATTGGGCATACTCGTATATAGCCTTAAGTTAAGCAATAAGTCCTCCTAATCATGAGTCATTTTATACGTTCAATCACCATTGTATACCATTACCAATTTCACTATAGTTCTATAGTGGTCTGGCATTTAACAGTGCCTCCTTATAAGTTGCCGACGACCGCACGTGCCAAATGACGCAATACAAGACTAAGCATCGGTACAATTTGATAAAAATATTGGTTAATCAAGAGAACAATTCAATCTAGCAACCAAGGTCTAGTGACTGTATTGATGCAATATCATAATCTTCTTAATTTGTGACATCTCAATCAGATTGGAAGGTCGTGATATTGAAGAAATCTGTGATGAAACATGACAATGCAGATTTCGTTTTTTAAAGTGAAAATTTCTTTACTTGGAGAAAAAATATTCTGAGTGGCATTACCAACATGCTCTTTCCATCCCTGTTTCACAATGTAGGTACTATTAATCAGCTGTTGTTTGAAACTGACGAATGATATGAAAATATCACATAGTTTTTATTATCAAATTAGCTTAACTTTGTTTTTAAAAGGATTGTAATGAAACTAATATTAAACATAACGGTGAGCTTGACTCAATTTAACAGTGAAAACATGAAAATCAGTTCAAATTTGTCTGAGAATAGCGTGAAGAAATGCGTAGTAGAATTAAAAAAAAACTTAAACAATTTATGGCCTAACACCGAAAAGTGTAAATGTAATAGTCGTGGTTGTGAAATGTTTGATCAAAATACCTATTTTTAATAAAAATAATACTTAATATGGTTTCGTGGTTTTTTATACTTTATAAGGATCAACTGTTTTATAAGATATATCGTATTTACATAAATAACCACGACTTGAGCACACGCGGAGTAAATGTAAAGTGACACGCATTTTCTCCGACCTTCTTCTCTTCGACGAAACCGGAAAATTTGTTTCCTAAAGGGTTAAAATTATAAATTTGACATTCATAAGTAATATTTTTGACCTTAATGAATAAATTATGCTATAATTAATATTATGACTTTTCAATGACAGTACAATTATAAAAAATTGATAAACCTACGTTCACGATCGTCGACACTTTATGCTTGTAACTAATTCTAGTAGTCTTCATAAGATACATAATAGCTTTAAGGTAAATGTATACACTTTTATAATAATGGCTCAGCCACTGTTCAGGCATTATCTATAAATAAATTTAAATGTTTTCTTAAAAAATCTCAGTGATCGGACAGCTTGGGACTAAATTATGATTATTTTGTAGCAATAACGAAGGTAATACTATATTTAATTATTATATAGAGCGCAAATAAAATATGTTGGGAGAGTTTCTTGCGCCACTTCTTCTCTATCAGAGCGCCATTTGTTTCCAAAGCGGTGGGCTTGTTTGAAGTTACTTCAAAAATAATTCTAAAGGAATCAATTTTGAGAAATTAAATACCTTTTTTAAAGTTATATTTACTTGTTTAACGCGTTGAATTAAACCTTTAACTTAGTAATGTTATTTTAAGTAGCATTATCCATAACTGTTAGTTATTTATCTCACATCCCGGAGGCACCATGCAAAACCAGGTGCTGTAATTACCAACTAACAATGTTGCTCTTAAACAATTTAGATTGCATCTTCTGAATTACTGTAGCAGTACCCTTGAATTTTATTAGTTCCATTTTCATAATTGCATTTACTATGAATGCCTATTATTGATCGATTCTGCTGATATCTTAAGTACTACAAAAACTTAAGGAAGGGCATTATCAAGGTCTTTGGTCTTTCTGGATTTATAGATTATTCGATTGATAGCTCACTGCTTTATTGGTGTTTGAGTGTGGCTCTTTATGGGTCGGTAGTTCGATTCCCATTTCTTAATTATGCATTTTTTATGAAAATAAGAGACGAGACAAGCAGGACGTTTAGCTGATGGTAGTTACGCTCTACCCATTAAAATGCAGTGCCGCTCAGGATTCTTGAAAAACCCCAAAACTTCTAAGCGACACTACAACATGCGCTCGTCACCTTGAGCAGAAGATGATAAGTCTCATTTGTCCAGTAATTTCACTAGCTACGGCACCCTTCAGACTGAAACACAGTAATGCTTACACATTACTGCTTCACGGCAGAAATAGGCGCCGTTGTGGTAACCATAATCTAGACGGCATCCTGTGCAAAGGAGACTCCCACTGGTAACTGTAAGTTATATTGCATGTGTTATGTTAAGATTTGCCACGTTGTTTGCTGTAGTGCTTTGTAGTAAAGGGTTTCTCGCTTTCAGATTCTCATTTCGTAAGATTCATTATATTGAAGTTTTGACGAGATTGTTGAGTTAAGTTCCTGCTCAATTTTATCGGGCGATAAAGAAAAATTATTGATATAGATCCTAAAAATATGAGCGATGGCTTATTCGATTTGGAATGACGTCTATAAAATGTATGGAAAGTATGTATTTTTACCAATTATTAGTAGCAAATTAAGTTTAAAAAAAAGATATTACTTCGTCTTTCGTTAATAACTCAAAAAAGTTCCAACTCCAAGAACTCTATAATTTTTAATTTTAATTCAACTCTGAAAATAGGTCTCCATATCTTAATATCTTTCGGCACGCTTTGTGAAGAATTAATACAATATAAATGATTTTGGCGAGACAACACGTCCTGAGGATGCCTCGTGTAGAAGCGAAACACGTGTCGAATTGTTTAAACACAAATATTGGCGGAATTAACACTAAAGAAAACTCAAATCATTTATATAATTATGGATTTCCGTAAAGTAACGCCTACTTCATTAATTTTTTTTTAAGAATTAATACGTTTTTGAACTTTTTGACTAGCCTATATAGACTAAGAGCCGAGTTGGAAGCGATCTTCACTCCTCTGTTTAATGTAATTAATTCATTGAATATATGGGTAAAGGTTGCTTCTAATTCAGATCCATCTACTATAAGTTTTCATTGCATAACATTACGAAAGTAAATAATTGTAATATTCCGTGATCTCTTGTAACACCAAAGAAATTATAGGAACTTTGCCTAACTTTGAAAAATTTATACGGTTTTTTCTAGGTAAACTATCATCGCAGAAAGATGTACATTATATAAGTTACTGAGTCTCGCACTGTTTAAGTTAGAGCAAGAACAGAGGTCTGTCCCGAGAATTCCCCCGAGAGACAAAGAGGAGGTCTTTTAATTGATCGGGCTTGTATACTTGTAGGTAGTGAATAAACAATTTTTTTTAATGAAAATAAGGGTTGAGACGAGCAGGAAGTTCAGCTGATGGTAATTGATACGCCCCACCCATTTCAGTGCCGCTTAGGATTCTTGAAAAACCCAAAAATTATGAGCGGCACTACAAATGTGCTCGTCACCTTTAGATGTAAGTCTCATTTGCCCAGCAATTACACTAACTACGGGCCCTTTCAGACAGAACACAGTAATGTTTACACATTACTCCTTCACGGCAAAAATAGGCGCCGTTGTGGTACCCATGATCTAGCCGGCTTCCTATGCAAAGAAACCTCCCACTGGTAACATAGAATATTTCTAAAAACATGATAGTTCACTTTAAAATGGACTACTCCAGGACGGTAACAGACTAAATACTTTTAGACAATCAGTCCCTAGATATCCTCGACCAAGACTTGTCAAGTAAGTGCAATACTTTTCTACAGGATAGCTGTAGTACTAAAAGTCTTGTAGACCAGGTTTCCGATACTGAGTCCCACTGGATATTAAATAAATATAAATGTTCTCTGTAACAAGCATAAAATCTTTTTCCGTGTATTTGCTCAGCTCTGGGTTGTAAATTACCCGGAAAACATTAACAATGAAAATATTAACACTTAGCGACTCGACGGTACTAACTACGGCAGACCTTTCACCCACAGAGCACAACAATTTGTGGTTTTTACAAAAACTTCATTGAAATTCCCAGAACACCTTGTGAAGGTGAGGGATGTCCTTGACCTTAGGAAAAGGAATATTCTTTTGTCTCGATTGGTTAACATTATGCAATTTGAAACACTTCAACGCGTCAATTTCTTTAAATGTAAAGTTTGTATTGTACTAAAACCCACTGTGTTATAAAGCATGGCTACTCTAGGAATGTATGTTGTGGTATATTTTTTTTTATGATATAATTATGATATGGGACGAGGTGAGCAGGACAATCCGCTAATGGTATTTGGTACGCCCTGCCCATAACAATACAGTGCCGCTCAGGCTCTTGGCAAACCCCAAAAATTCTGAGCAGCACAACAATTGCCCTTGTCACCTTGAGATACAAGGTATTAAGTCTCATTTGCCCAGTAATGTCATTAGCTACGGCGCCCTTCAGACTGAAACACAATAATGCATAAACATTACTGCTTCACAGCAGAAATAGGCGCCGTCTTGGTATTCTCCCACTGATGAATAACTTACTTGCTTTAAAAGAAATATCAATGACTTAATCGATTACCAGAATAATGAAGAATATATATATATAATTCCAACAATTCATGGAAGATAAATTTTCAAATACGAGTCAAGTTCTAAATACGACTACCAATTAAAACTTCTGACGCTGTTACACTGGTCCATTGACGTAAATAATGAAACATATATGCTTGTCTGTTGTATAGGTTATCGGCCTTACAAAATATAAACTTGGTATAAAGTTAAACCTGAGAATAAGCAAAGAATTTTATTTTTTCTACATTTCTTTAAACAGTAACCAACTAGATTAACAGTAACTTTATAATTTAGGATTAACAGTGAAAATAAGGGACGAGACGAGCAGGATGTTCAGACGATGGTAATTGAAACGAACTGCCCATTACAATGAAGTGCCATTCAGGATTCTTGAAAAAACCAAAAATTCTGAGCGACATTACAATAATTACGCTCGTCACCTTGAGAGACAAGATGTTAACTCTCATTTGCCCAGTAATTTCACCAGTCACGGCGTACTTTAGACCGAATTACAATAATGCGTACACATTATTGCTTCACGGCACAAAAAGGCGTCGTTATGGTACCCATAATATAGCTGGCATCTTGTGCAAAGGAGCCTCTTACTGGTAAATGGCCTAAGTTACCGACCCCCTTGGGCCTGGGTCTTCCCTATTCTTTTTATCCCCCGGGAAAGCACAGGACGAATATTCGAATGAACAGTGTTGAACGGAGAGAATTGGAAAGGTATCCAATTGTTGAATTAACTTACGGCCGTTTTCAATAACAATCTCCAGTAACGGACGTGCTGTCACCGTTTAATGACAAGATCTTATCTATCCATAGTTATGTCCAATATGGTTATATTCCAATGCTTTATCTCGATAGGTTATTGAAATGTAAGTAAGCGTAAAAGGATAGATTTAGGCAAATCAAGAGGAAGGCACCTCTAGTAAGTTAAACTAAGGATAGATAGGTTATGCCGTGCTTTATTCAAATTCATTCATAAACGATAGATTTTATCATTCCAAATATGGCCTACTTTAAACCTCTACATAGATTTAGATGACATATTGGATCACTCACGACAAATTATATTATTAATCGGCAGTGATTGACAAGTATGTGTTTAATAATAATTAATTATCGTTAAATATAAAATAAAAAGAACCCCGATCATCGTGTTTAAGACGGCATTGAGATGACAACGAGTAGCATTAAAACTGACCAGTATTACTCGGTACATAGACGAGGAGCGATATCTTTAATTTGCGTATCAGTGTAAAGACTTTAAGGGTCAAGATTGAATGGGTGGTTTCGAGTCACGATGTCGACGGGGCACGACCGGCGCCCGAATACGGCATTCCTTGTGTCAAACTTACCATCAAATGAAAGGAAAAAATATGCAAGGACAAAGTGACAAGGACAAAATTCTAGGAAAACAACGAATCGTTGGTAGGTTTAAATCTTGTTTTGACATTAAAAAACAATCAATTCAATTTTTACTCTGATAGTCATCATCAGCTGGAAGACATCCACTGCTGGACAAAGAACTCCCCTAAAGATTTCCACGACGATCGGTCCTGTGCTGCCCTCATGCAACGTATTCCGGCGATCTTGACCAGATCGTCGCTCCATCTTGTGAGGGGCCTACCAACACTGCGTCCTTCGGTACGTGGTTGCCATTCGAGGACTTTACTGCCCCAACGACCATTTGTCCCTTGAACTATGTGTCCTGCCCACTGCCACTTCGTTTTCCTTCTTCGTTTCAAACAATCATTTGGGCTATGTCAGTAACTTTGTTTCTCCTACGGTCCTCCTCATTTCTAAATAGATCTCACAGGGAAACACCAAACTGTATTTTATTGTAATTATAGACCTATCTACTTTACAACTCCATCTTAAATTTCAGTTTCAGCTTCAGTTCTTTATACAATAAAGACATTTTATTGTTAGTTCATTACAAATTCTATTCATATAATTTACTATTCATTTTTGTTTTTCGGCCTGTTTGGATATCTCTCTATAGCTCTAGAACAGCTGAATTTATCTTTATAAAAAGGAGTTGGTATATTAAAATAATTATTCTATAATATAGTAAAAAAGTAAATAGTAATAAAAAAAAATCGTTAAATCTGATGATTAACATTTATAAGAACTAATGTTGGCTCACGAAATGTGGTCGATCGTATAAAACAGAAAAATAGAAAAGAAAAAAGCAATTGTATGAAACGGGCGGTCATTGATAAATTGACAGATGACGGCTAAATCTTGTTAAAAACGGAGATAGCCGAAATACACTACGTTTTAAGCAACTGTTCGCTTTCAAACTCAGCCGGATTATACTTTATCGCCATATTGTAATTACTATTTCAAAGTTATGTCAAATGACTGCACGTTCCATACTAAACGAAATTTCAATTTTTACTTAGGCAGTCCCGCCTACGTGGTATTTATATCTTTGGACACAAGGTACAAGCTGGTATTTTTGTCAACTTTGAAGTTTACACAGGCGAAGGGTCGTACCCTACTAATATCTTCCCTTCCTTGGCGTGCGTCCGAGCAGAATGGGATGTCGCTATGACATAATAGCTGACAGGCTTGCCCTGCATGTTTCAGTATGACAACTCGATGATAATTGAATTAGCAGACGCCTCTGTTTATGACATGATTATTCTCACATAAAACATTTTATCAAATAAAACCTTTAGTTGCGAATGCAACGGGCAACTACTAGTTTTGTAATAAAGGAGTGAAAAACATGTGTGCATGTGTATACACAACTTATCACGCTATCAAATAATCTTGTACGAAGCAAGCTCGAGTATTGTTGTCATGTACGGTCCCCTTGTTATACATTCACATGAAAATAATAGATAGAATTCAAAAAAAATTTAAGATATTTAACTTATAGCTTTAAGGGTAAATGTATACACTTCTACAATAAAGTCCCAGCCACTGTTCAGGCATTATCTATAAATAAATTTAAATGTTTTATCAAAAAATGGCTCTGTCGTAAATCCTATTACTCCACTGCTGAATATCTAGTTGATCGGACAGCCTGGGACTAGATTGTGATTATTTTATAGCGACTGTACAATATTGTATATTTTGATTGAAAAGAGCGCAAAAAAAAGAATGCACGGAGAGTTTCTTGCGCCGCTTCTTCTCTCTCAGAGCGCCATTTGTTTCCGAAGCGGTAGTAGTATCTAGTAGTATAAGAAATGACATCAAAAAGAATTCTAAAGGAATCAATTTTGAGAAAATAAATGCCTTTTATGCCTTTATAATACCCCCAGAATGCTGGACAGCTACAGCTACAGCTAGCTAGCTTGAGTTCGAAGAGAGCTGCAAATTGTTAGACTTGAAGTTCTTACATAAACTGTTTCGAAATTTGATTGATAGCCCAGAATTGCTGGCGAAACTGTGTATTAATTTACCTCGAAGTACCCCTAGAAGACAACGTCCATTTTTGCACTAATGATAATAAGAACAAAAAAACAAAACAATAATAAAACTTCGGTAATAATATCCAATCGAGCGAATGTCAAAAGAATAAAAATTTAGAAATGGGATTGACAGTACACCTCTATTTTGAGCAATGCATACAAACTAACACTAGGTAAGTAAGCATACATATGACATGAAATGACGTAGCTTGTCACGCCCACTAAAGAAGTAAAACTGGCGTAGTGTCATCGGTAGCCTAACAGCAAGACTCTCTTTAATTATCAAAGAATATAATGAGGACATAAATAAAATACCAGACTTGGACATTAGTGTAGATAGGCTTGAAACATCACTACATAAAAAACAAAGTCCTCCGCCACGTCTGGGTGTTCGCGTTAAACTCAAAAACTACTACACCAATTTTAATGCTGCTTTCACCAATTTATAGCGTGGTTCTCGAAGAAGGTTTTAATATATAATTTATTAAGTTTGTGTAACGTATTTCAATACATTAACGATATTTGTTGGAGTAGTCGGAATAAAATATGCCATCTGGAAGCTTTTAACGAAAACTCTGACCCTTAGAGATATAACAAAATAATGTAATATGAAATTGTGTATCTTATATAGGTCTACAGGAAACTCCACGATAGCATACTATATCCATTTTAATACTCAATGACGTACATAAGAACGCCATTGTTAATACTTCAAAAGATTGACACTAAAACGGTGGTAATGTTAAAGCTGTTTACACAAATTTGATACTAATAACAATAATAATAACAACTTTACTTTTCCCCAAACATTACAATAATTAATAATAGTATAATAAGTTAAAAATATATTTCTAAATTATATTATTTACATACATAAAGGTAGCAAAGACAGCTAAACTAGTATGAACTGTGTTTCAGCTGTCAGTGACTTCTCGGAACCAGACATAATTACCTACATAGTCAAATCAAATTATCAAAATCAAATAAAATAAAATAAAAACACTGTCTAAATACAAAAGTGAGATTAAAATTAAAATAAAATAAAATTATAACTTCTAAGAATGTGTGTGTGTGTGTTTGTGTGTGTGTGTGTGTGTGTGTGGGTGTAATAGGGTGTGATAGTGTTTAGATATGTTATTATGATTTGTATATTAAATTCTTGGCCTCCTGGAATGTAATACATATCATTTTATTACTAAGTATTATAGAATGATTGAACTCATTAACATTTTCGATGGCTTTCGACAAAATTATTCCCGAATACTTAAGTATATCTATTGATATTTTTTATTTCTATTGACAAAACAGCGTCTGTTGGGTTGGTCGGGTCAGCTAGTTTATAAATAAATGTTTTAAAATTCATTTCACGTTAAAATTGTTGTTTTGTATTGCATTTAAGTTTTAATTTAATAAATTTTGATACACTCTCATTTTACTAACATTATTAACTACTGTAATAGCTTACATATACATATATGGTTTTACTAGCTGACTCAGCAAACGTTGTATTGCTATATAAAGTAATAAAAAAAAATTTAGGGTGTAAAATGTAGATGCAACCGTTTCTCAGATCTACCAAATTTATCGTACTACAATTATTGTAAGTATTGATCCATTGCCATATTGCAACCTTATAGCGGATTTGTGGATGGAACAGAATAATATAAAAATCGATTGTAGAGGGTTGAAAATTTAGGGTTGTATGTATTTTTTAATGTTGTATCATAAAAAAATAAAACAAAAAATTACGTTCATAAAAATAAAAAATTAAATTAGGGGTGGACCGGACCACCCTTAACATTTAGGGGGATGTAAAATAGATAGTAGCCGATTCTCAGACCTACGGAATATGCGAATAAAATTTGGTAAAAATCGTAAAGCCGTTTCGGAGGAGTAAGTTAACTAACATTGTGAAACGAGAATTTAATATATTATAATACAAGCTGACTCGGCAGACGTTGTTCTGTACATATTAATAAATAAATACTGTTTTTGTCAATAATATTTCATAACATCCAGAACGTTAATTTTTACGAACGTTTTTCGTAACATATGCTCCTTGTTTTTATAATGAAATTGTTTCACAGCAGAACTATCAAACCGTGCGTCAATAAATTCTCTCATAGAAAATATGTCCATTCAAAGCAAATATTGGAAATAAAATTAATTATGGGTCCCAAACGAAATAAAAGTATCCTATCTCTCAAGTTGGACTAAACTGCACTCCATGAAGTAATCCACATTAAAATCCGTCTATTAGTTTAGGAGTCCATTGCGGACAAACATCGTGTCACGTAATTTATGTATATAAGGTAGTAAGAAATGTTAATGAATGATCTGTAAGTTATCACTTAATTTTTTTTTTAATTTTTTTGTAAGTAGTTCATGTATTAGTGTGTGATTGTTGGATTTTCAAATAAATAAATGAATATATAAACAGGAACACATAATATTAAGTCTTATTGATAACTGATTGATGTAGATTAATCGTTAATTGCCAATATATTTATGTAACCTTACACGTAATTATATTCATATGGACAAATTAATTATATACTTTCAACAAGATAAAATGTCGTAAATATCTGGTCGTTTAAATTGACGAAGCTACTGTTGTGTGGGTGACCCTTTATGAGGTTGACAAATGCGGAATTAGATTAATTAGACCTTTACAATAAGCTCCATAAAGTCTTATATCTGTTTGGTCTAAACATGTACAAATGTCGAACAACTGCACACGAATGGCTAGACTACTGTCACACAGAGGGACTTCTGGAGTCTTGGATGGTTGGCACACCTATGAACCGAGAACTCTCTCACACACACACACACACAC
>CATIXQ010000038.1:2313421-2398312 GCA_949711755.1 Leptidea juvernica
TCACACAGCCTCTCATGCATACAGACACAATTACCTCTATGTTTTTGATTATTAAAGTCTTTTAATCACTGTGTAAAAGTAATCCTGGTGACCAGTAATACAGGTATTTTATTACCTACCACAGTCACCAGCGATCCACGACCAAAACTTATGTATCCCCTTTATTTTTAAATTTTCACTGTATTGTAATTTTAGTTGATGGTGAGAAAAAATAAAAGTTATTATTATTAAGTTATTATTAATTTTGATGCCATCGGTTCAAGAGACACCAGGAGACCTTGTTTTTTATTTATGAAAAAAAGGGATGTGAGGAGCCGAACGTTCAGCTGATGGTAATTGATACGCCTTGCCCATTACAATCCAGTGCCGTTCAGGATTCTTGAAAGACAGAAAAATTGTCAGTCACACTACAATTGTGCTCGTCACCTTGAGACATAAGATGTTAAGTCTCATTTTCCCAGTAATTTAACTACCGAAACACAGTAATGCATATACATATTGCTTCACGGCAGGAATAGGCGCTGTTGTGGTACACATAATCTAGCCGGCATTCTGTGCAAAGGACCTCCTACTGGTATTATATATATGGATTTGAGTGTCTGTTCAATGTTCAATCCTAGCTAGTTTTACTCTGTCAACTAACGAGAAATCATTGATTTACGCAATTCGAGTACTAATAGTCCTCGATATATTAATTAGATCAGAAAAGGGGCTAATAAGCTGAGCAGTTGTAAGCAACGCATAGTCATAAGGGTCAAATTTGTGTGAATAAATAAAAATCGATAGGATAAAACAAGTTCTCGGCCCTCTCATGTTATTGGCCAGACATCAAGTGCGTTATATAATCGTCAATTAAAACTGGAACAAGTGAAAACCGTCAAAATTTGAAATGTCAAGTGGCAACCTTGCTCCGGTACTAGCCAGTAATTACCTGTAGCATTTAAAGTTATTACAGGGCACTTTTACTTCGACTTCTGTTTCAAATTACTTCAATAAAATTGTTATATAAAGTAATTAGTCAATCACTATGTAAAACAGGCTGAACTGGGGTTTATATATACTTCTTAAATGGTTTTTTTATATGGACTAGGAGGACAAACGAGCGTACGGGACACTTGGTGTTAAGTGACCACCGCCGTCACATTCTCTTGCAACACCAGAGGAATCATAGGAGCGTTGCCGGCCTTTATGGAAGGTGTACGCGCTTTTTTTTAAGGTATCCATGTTGTATCGTCCCGGAAACACCACACAAGGAAGCTCATTCCACAGCTTTGTAGTACGTGGAAGAAAGCTCCTTGAAAAAGGGTTGAGCTAATGAGAAGAAGTAGCAAGAAACTCATTGCCACTCTTTTATATCAAGATTTACATTTACATCGATATACAAATCATTTCAATTACAATATAATATGTAAAATGATGCAACAAACACACTCAAACGTCAAATAGTAAATGTCTTACACGAATAAGTAAAAAAAATAAATGTAAATTAATACAAAAGTTATTGAGTACAGTAGCTGCATCATCCACATACACCATAAATAAATAAAGGTAGTCTGTGAGCATTTTATAAGCGATTATATATAAATAAATATGTTTATATCCATACATATATATACACACAATAACTTTTAAGAATCTGAAACCGAGTCTCCGGCAACAGGATCATCCTGCCACCACAAGCAGCGCCCGTTCACGAGCATTACATATACGAGTATATATATTACTAGCTGACCCGACAGACGTTGTTTTGCCAATAGAAAATGATAAGGATTAATATCGTATTTGTGAATACGGCTTTTGCATTACCGCGTTATAACTGCTAATTTGAAAATATTAAAATGAATATAGTATTTTATCCTTAACAGATAGATATATGTCATCTGGGACTTTTCTGTAGAATTGTGTATAAGATAGACAATTCCACGATACATTATTTTGTTATATCTCAAAGGGCATATAATTTCCAACATCTCCAAAAAATTTCGTTATTTTTGTACAAAAATGTATACAAAAACATCAAAAAAAAGTAGACTAAAACCTTTCTCGAGAACCACGTTATCCATTGGCGAAAATAGCGTGAAGATAGGTGCAGCAGTTTTTGAGTTTATCGCGAACAGACAGACAGACGTGGCGGAGGACTTTGTTTTATAATGTGTAGTGATTTGATATTATTTTTAATATAGTTAATTATGTATTTTGTTAGAGTTTCGTGTCTTTTCCATGTTATTATTTAAGTGATGCTTCTTTTCAAATAAATAAATAAAATATTTTTCTATGCGTTTGCCCTGGATAGTCTCCTTGCGCTTGGATCACACTCTAACTGACAAATTGCCCATTTTATTAGGATTTATTTAGGTTTATTCTCGTCATTGAAAATATCGAAAGATCACGTGGTCGACTTGACGCCCTAGATTAGTCTGAGCAAAGTCTAATCTAGAGCTATAGATCTCAGCCTTAGTTCCGTCGTTGTTTTTGAACGCTTCATGGCACAGAAAACGGATTTACAGCACGCACTTCGCTTTCAACCGTCATCGAGCATGCGTTAAGGGCATGCGCTGTTGACTTCGCTATGACGCATGCCCTTGAAAAAAGTCACATTGTGAACAAAGCTAGTGTTGTACAATTTTTAGATCTTAAATGTTCTAATCACGTTGTTATTTTTTGATTAATTACACAAATAAAATTTGAAAACAAAATTTATTAACGATACAGGACTCGAACTCGCGACCTCTTGCGTTCCGTGCGAGCGCTCTACCAACTGGGCCAACCGTTCGTGTGACGTCACTTCATAAATCTTGTATGCCTTGTTCAACTCTCAGGTTGTAGCTTCATCTTAAATGTTATAGCTGGCATGAGACATTTTGAGCCAGTACACCGAAATGGCAATTCGATTCTAAATTACCCCTACTATCATCTATAAAAAATAGTTACAATTATTTACAGATCAGGCGTAATAATGAATTTCTGTATTACAATTTCTATCAGCTTTTTACAACATAAATGCAAAACACTACTCAGGCAATGATGCATCAACCTTGCTTCTAGAAACATCGCCAGGTCAATTATCAATAATATGCTCTTATTCCTAAATTATCACAATTATCACACTATAACTTATGAAGTCACAAGGCCACCTTATTCATATTAATGTTTCGAGATTAAATCTTCTGGCTAATGATTTTTTTAATGCATGTTTATCACAGAGTATATAATTATTTTTTCGTTCTGGGTAATACGAATGTTATAACTTATTGTGCAATGAAATACAGAATGAATTTCGGTGAAATTGAAGTTACGATAATGTTTATAACTTTATTGTCAACTTTATATGATTTTTTTTATGAAATAGAAGGAGATGAGGGGAGGAGATAGATGCCAGCCTCTTCGATACGCGCTTTTTATTGTTATCATATCGTATATTTGGACATGTTCAATCCATCCCAGCGCATACTCCATAGGGAGTGCCGCTTGCGCCTTTCTCTCCCCAAGAGGAGGTCGCCTTCGAAGGCTTAGTGGGCACTTCCCCAAAGCCAACCTCAGGTGGTGTTTAGTGGGTAGGCATTTAGGTTTTACGTGAATCCCACATAACCAACTCAGAATAAGGCTGCGTTGGTATCCATGAGCATTCATCACCTCCCTCCCGTCGTTATCCCGGAGGGTAGCCCTTTCCTTTGTGTAGGGCAAAAAAAATGTCTGAATGAACGTGGAAGAAAGTTCGTTGAAAACTGCATTGTGGAGGAGAGCCACACATCCAGATGGTGGGGATGATACTAACATTTACGGCGAGTGGTTGGATGGAGGAATTGGGCGACATGTGAAACAACTTCTGAGAATAATCTCAGAGACAAAAGCGGTAGAAGATACAATGAAGGAACGTGCATATACGGTACGATATGTAAGACTCCTGGGCGTCTCCTGACGCTGATAAACAGGGATTAATTGTTTTTTTTTTCTTTTCCTTTCTTCAGTAAATGCATGGACATCTGTACGGTGGAGTCAGCTTCATAACACTGAAGGGTCGACAAGAAAAAGTGTATCACTACTATTTCTCATTATAGTATTTTGCTTATAAGTTTCGTTTTTTGCTTGAAGAATTTTTTTTGTATTTTTGCGGTAATCCTTGTATTTTTTTGCAGAGGTGTACAAGACCTAGCTGACTCTGGAATTTCTTCATACTACTACTATTTTACACTTCTTTGTATATATGACCAACTAATCAATGAAAGTCTTGCTGGTCTGTCAATCTTTATCATGAAAAAATAACCTCTCCCCCTTCTTTTCCGTAACTGTTTCTACAACTTTTTTAAATAATATTGGTGAATGGTAATAGGACTGGACGAAATAAAAATCGAAATTATTGACCATTTGTTCAGCTGATATTGATAAAATATGTACTCATTTAAATTACATACCTAACTTTACGACGGGATATTGTGTTATTTCCGTTCTTCAGATCATTTGCAAAATATGTAATTTCGAGGCTGTATTTAATTATCGGTTGCAATTACAAAATTTCTGTTTATTTTTGGTACAAGTGAACGTTTGTTTGTCAAAGCTGAAGTCTTGATATTAGCCTGTACTTACTTACAATAGACATTTAACAACAATATTAATTATTACTATTATGTCCTGTAGTATATTGCTTTCGTATACTGCAGCCGATATTATAATATAGGCTATTCACGCTATTTATAACCTAGATCCTCGAGAATCTGGAGAGCAAATTAGAGTATTAATTCGATTGTATTAATTATTTACATGAAGCCTTCAGACTAAGACGAGACTTCAGACTAAAATACAAATGCTAAGTAAGTGTTAATATAATATTAATCAGTGGGCGGCTCCTTTGCACCCGATGCGGCTAGATTATGGGAACCACAACGGTGCCGATTTCTGCCGTGAAGCAGTAATATATTAGCAAGCATTACTGTGTTTCGGTCTGAAAGGCGCCGTTGCTAGTGAAATTACTGGGGAAATGATACTTAAGATGTTATGTCTTAAGGTAACGAGCGTAATTGTAGTGCCACCCAGAATTTTTGGGTTTTTCAATAATCCTGAGCGGCATTGCATTTTAATGGGCAGGGCGTATCAATTACCATTAGCTGAACGTCCTAATCGTCTCGTCCCTTATTTTCATTAAAAAAAAGTAATTTGCATATTGACACAAATTATTTTGCCTCAAAATAAGCGCAGCCTGTACTCGTGCAGGACAAAGAAATATTTAAAACGGTATACATTCTCAAACATACATATAAACATGCATGAACACGGAACAAACATCCATATTCATAATATAAATATTTGCTTCTACCGGGGTTCGAATGCGGGACCTCTAGATGTGTAATGTTGGTCACTGGGCTATTATATTTTTTTAGATAAATTTGCCTAATTGGTCTTACTGGTCTAAAATCCAAATATTTCATAGGGATTTAAACTCTGTACAGTGCGTACAATACAATTTTCGAGTTTGTCAAATAAAATTCTATTTAATTGTTATCATTTGGAAACTCTTAAATAAACTATTTTAATACTTATAGATACACCAGTATTTTAATACATACCAGTGGGAGGCTCCTTTGCACGGGATGCCGGCTAGATTATGAGTACCACAACGGCGTTGCCGTGAAGTAGTAATGTGTAAAAATTATAGTGTTTAGGTAGTGTTGTAGCTAGTGCAATTACTGGGCAAATGAGACTTAACATCTTACTTCTCATGGTTCAGATGCTTTGGGTTTTTCAAGAATCCAGAGCGGCACTGCATTGTAATGGGCAGGGCGTATCCATTACCACCAGCTGAACGTCCTGCTCGTCTCGTGCTTTATTTTCATTAAAAAAATACATTTAAGGGGCTTTAAAGTTAGAACACATACGGTGCGGTATAAAAAATATAAAAAAAAAAACAACTAATATGAAGGTTCCGAAGCAAAGGTCGTTGGGTCATGGAAAAACAATTGTCTTCTATTGTAATTGGTATTTTGTTACGTTGGGCAACTGATAACTTGATAACCCACAGTCATTACAGAGAGGCATGACTGACCAACATAACATGACCCATATTGCAACTAGATTTATACGATACATGTCATTATGTCATAGTCAAAGATATTATTAGCTTTTATTAAAACACAACCGCATAATGGCTTCGGTAATAATATTATGAATTGATCTGTTTTATTACGACCTTTGCCTTTGAGTTTTCGAAAATATTTTAACAGTTACTGAAACGTGATTAATTACTTAATACAATTACATTACACAGTAGTTACGAAAAAAGTTACTAAAGCAATATGAAATGAACAAACACAACATAAACACAAACACACACTACACGCACACATACACATCCAAACATAATATAAACACAATGACCGATGATAACATAATATAATCTATACTAATATTATAACGCTGCAGTGTTTGTTTGTTTGTTTGAACGCGCTAATCTCTGGTACTACTGGTCCGATTTGAATGATTCTTTCAGTGTTGGGTAGTCCATTTATCGAGGAAGGCTATAGGCTATGTTTTTTTTTTTCAAAATTAGGGATCCGTAATAAAATTGCTATTTTGTAACACAAGGTGTAAAATCGAAAACCTATTTTTGCGTGCGCTGCAAAAACTATTGACAATAGAACAAAATGATGTACAGGCTATAATATAGGCAATATTTTATTGCTTATAAAACTATCGCGTGAATTATACTTTATATGGCAAAACAACGTTTGCCGGGTCAGCTAGTATAAGATATATTTTACATTCGCATTCATACGAATGGTATGGTTCTTATAATGTTTTTACGATTTAAGAACTTTATTTCTCAGAAGAATATTACAATATTCACTTATAGAGAAAATGTATTCTAATTTCTATATAATATTATGTGAGCCGTGAGAATATAACAATATCTATAATATATCGATTATTTTTTCTTGTTTAACTATAAATATTAACAGAGTACGTAAAGTGGAAAAAAAAACAGTAAACACACACTAGATGAAACACTTAAAAAGGAAATAACTATACAACTTAAAATCTAAATAACATTCATAAATAAGTTACCTACACTACACTAATGAATATCAACTAAAGACACAATACTGAATACAATAATACAAGAACTTTAGTGAATTACGCGATCGAGCGGCGCGATGCGATTTAAACTATACATATTATTATGTTAAAGTAAATGAAGTTGAAAAATCAACTAATTAATAGTGGATAGACCTGTAATTGGCTGTTATATGTAATATTCATGCTGTTGGGCTTTTCAATAAATAAATAAAATTAGAAATCTGAATTTTTTTCACAAATTTGGGTGTTAAGTTTACTTGCAGCTAAACATTATTATTATTAAAAATGTATGAATATATGCACAATAATATATTAAATTAAAATAAAGAAACAAAAAATTATCAATCAAAAAGTTATACATCAATGAGTAGTATAAAACTCCTTAATACGCAATAAGAACTAGTTTTAACTGGAATTGTTTCGATGGTTTTATTAATTACTTTGTTAAATGTACTATTTAAGACATATTTTTACGAATCTTCTGTTTCCTCATAAGCACTGATAGTTATTGTGTGGGAAAACACTATATTTAAGAAGTACAATTAACCATCATTGATGTTATGGGTTTTTATTTTCATGTGCATAAGGTATTATCCAAGGTAAAACCGAAAACCCACTTAAAATTGGAATAATTCTGGTTTTCCCTCGATAAATACGTCTTGCAAGGAATTTGCTTACTACGTGGAGATTAATTTAAGGGCTTACCATGTAAATTGTTACCATGCAAACGATAAGTAAAAAAAATAAGCATTGTATCAATTAGCTATTTTTACATCTCGAAAATCTCAAACAAGGAAGTTGTGTGATGTGTGAATAGTTTTTATATGAGTACGGTACCTGGTGTTAAGTGATCACCGCCACCCACATTCTCTTGCAACACCAGAGGAATCACAGGAGCGGTAGGGTTTTACCAGTGGGAGGTACCTTTGCACAGGATGCTGGCTAGATTACGGGTACCACAACTGTGCCTCTTTTTGCCGTGAAGCAGAAATGTGTAAGCATTAATGTGTTTCGGTCTGAAGGCGCCGTTGCTAGTGAAATTACTGGGCAAATGTTACTTAAAATCTTACGCCTCAAGGTGACGAGCGCAATTGTAGTGCCGCTTAGAATTTTTGTGTTTTTCAAGAATCCTGAGCGGCGCTGCATTGTACCAATGGGCAAGGCGTATCAATTACCATCAGCTGAACGTCCTGCTCGTCTCATTTTTTCATAAAAAGAGAAGCGTTGCCGGCCTTTAAGGAAGGTATACGCGCTTTTTCAAAATGAAAACCGCACTAGGAAGCTCATTCCAAAGCTTTGTTGTACATGGAAGAAAGTTCCTTGAAAACCGCACTGTCGAGGAATGCCACACATACGGATGTTAGGGACTCAAATTCTTATTTATATTCTAATTTAATTTATAATGTTGAATATCCTTGAAGTTCTCTAAATAATAGAAATTAGTTCTCTCTTTATATATATAAGCTTGTAAAATATTTGTATTTGTAAAATATCTCTTTTTATATTTATAAGGTTTAAATTAAAGGTTTATCGACAGGTAGCCGAAAGCTATTTAGTATTATTGTGAATAATATTATTTGAGATTAATTTCATCCCTATAATATTTATAACCGATTTGATAGACACATGCGTTAGAATATGTAATATCTATTTTAGTTTCGAAAATCCGGAAACACTTTGTTTAGTAGAATCAGCAAGAAACATTTGATCGCGTGCCACGCAGAGCTCCTCGAACTGTCGAGGATCTAGTACTCTGTGAATGGCCGGGTCACTTGGTGTATAAAGAAGTTTCTTCATTGTGTGTCTTCTACCGCATTTATCAAGGGATTGTTGAAAAGAGCTGTTTAACTCAAAATTTGGAACATCATCTCTATCACCTGGATGTCAGACGTTCCTCTACAGTTCGGTTTTCAAGGAGCTTTCTTTCACGTACAACTAGAGATATGTCTACTGTGAGTAAACTATGGAATGAGCTTGCTTGAGCGGTATTTCCAGGACGATAAGACATGGATAACCTTCAAAAAAAGCACGTACCCTTTTTTAAAGGGCCGGCAACACTCCTGTGATTCTTATGTTGTTAATCAGTGACCGTTTCGCCTCTTCCATAAAAAAATAATATTAGTAGTACATTCTCGTGTGACACTTTGAATGTGGTTTCAAACTGACAATGAAATAAAAGGTAGTTAACTTATAAGATTTTTTTCAAGCACGACCGCGCAAGGCCGCTCGGTAATTGCGTGTTAGAAGAGTCATAAAGCTATGACCGAGATCTAGTTTCGAACATTTTCGATTTGATATCGATTACATTGTTAGTGTCGTATACGGAAGGCGTTTGATAATTACAGTTTTGCACGTAACTATTGTGCAACTATGGCGTATTGCTTAAATTGTTTGAAGCCTATGATTCGATAAGATTGGTCGTGATATAAAATATATATTTTATATTATCACTATGCAGTATATCACACATATTAATATCAACCTCAGAATGCCTGTGTTCCAGACTCATTTTAGATCGAAATTATGTCATAATAATATGCCCGTGCACTTCAACTTTGATCCATAAATTGGATGCAGCACCTTAATTTATTTGTGTGAGAAAAAATGGACAAAAAGGTGGACATTGGGTTTCTCGTTTGAGCTCTTCTTGCTCCGAACATATGGTGGAATCAGTAATTTAAATTAAATATTTATTTTGACGATTCAAAAGCGCTTAGTGTTTGTATATTTGATAAAGTTTATTTTGCTTTGACTTTGACTAACTTTTAATACTCTTATGCTGTTAATCAGCATTAATTTTGACCTTTAATTACGTATTGAGCAACAATTTGTGCTTTAATGGTAACAATAACACTAAAGCGAGCTTGTAATAAGCTTGCTGAGTTGCCCAGCGATTTTTATTGGCTTGTGATTCACTACTGTTTTGATTTCAATTTCAACATGGAATGGAACTATAATAAAGTTATTATAAAACAAATTCGTGGAACCATATCGAGAATTTTATGGAACGCAAAGGGCAAAGATTACAACTTCATTTTATTTTTATTGCCAACAGTTTAGAACGAATAGTAACAGATTCAACGGAGCAATTCAAGACATGTGTAAGAAGAATTATTCGAGTATTCTTTTTGACTTTGCATGCATGGGTAACATATACCTATCCTATTCAATAACGGTGCATATTTGGTGTTGAATTCATTTGTAGAATAAACAACGTTTATTTAGAATAATTTTGATATGATAAATGATTAATTTATACATAATCTGCAAGCTCTTCAATGAGACAATTGTGGTATAAGACAGTTAGGAGAATTGTGAAATTTGTTTAGACATTCCTCGTACTTTCGTCGTTTTTCCTAATCAGCTGTCAGATGTTGTAATTTATACCTCGTTTATTTCTTCTATGTAACAACATTCAGTCTCTCTGTCCGGTTTGTAACATATATGTTTTAAAAGTAAGTAGTTATTGCTTTGCTCGTATTGTCGTGAAACAAAGAACTTTGCCCAACCCAAAAGTTTCGGGGCATCTATAATATCTAAATTTATAATTTATTCTCAACATCCTCGATCGTGATAAGTGAAAATATATCTTCAAATCATACACACCACATTTGTGGACACTAAGTCATAACTTGCTGCAAATTACCGAAGCTGCAACTGTTATACCTCTGGAAAAACTGTTTCAATTTGATAAAGTCCTGACGCCAGATACCCCAAATACACACAGAAGGCGGCACAATACAAATAACAGTAGCATAACTCAGCGGTCTCCTTGATATTTATACCTACGTCTGGGCGAGGAGCGCTAGGGTTGTTACATAAAAAAGATTGATGGCATTCAATAGTTTTATCTTCCCAAGATTGCTTAGCGGCCTTGTAAATCGTCTGTATGTATGTGTGCGTTCGTCGATTTGGGAAATTGACAAGCAACTATTTTGAAATTAGCCATTTAGGTTTTTTATTGTTTTTTGATTTACAAACACACGCAGAACAGTAGCGTACAATACACACTCTGTCAAATTTTCAATATTTTAGCTATTGGTGCTAATGAAATACAGACATATCTTGTGGGGGGCCTAGCAACACTGCGTCTTTCGGTACGAGGTCGCCATTCGAGGACTTTATTGCCCCAACAGCCATCTGTCCGTCGAGCTATGTGCCATGCCCACTGCCACTTCGGTTTCTCAATCAACTGGGCTATGTCGGTAGCTTTCGTCGGTCGTTCTCCTATTTATTCAATGATTTATAAATTAAACCTTATTATTATACCCTGTGCTTAAAATTTCAACATCTATTTGTTTTTAAATAGAGTAAGAATATTTTTTCCTTTTTTATGTTAAAAAGTGACAACAGAGGCAAGAGGTTAATCTTATTTATATATTTATTGTTGGGAAACAAACAGTATTTAAAACACTTACAGAAAAATACATAAAATATTTTCAAGCAACATCTGCTTGAAAACCGTACTATAGAAAGAAAACCATACATCCAGATGATGGGGATGATATTCTAATTCAAATTCAAATATATTTATTCTAAGCATGATGTGACATCACTTATCGGAAGTCAAAAACTAGCACCCATTCCAAAACGAATGCCTCAGACCTGAGAAGAATGGGCAACTAAGTCAGCGGGCTTTTTTTATCAAAAAAATATGTTTACAAAAATATATTTTACAATTAAATTTATTATTCAATAGCCTGAGGGCGGTCGCTCCATTCCCAATCTGTGGTATCATTAAGAAAGTCATTTATGTTATACTAACCTTTACCAAACAAAAGAATTTAAACAATTCTTTTGAATAACGTAATACCTTTGTTTTGAACATTTTCTGGGATCTTGTTGTAAAAGCATATAAATCGCCCACAAAAGACTTACTAACTCGACTAGTGCCGAGTGGTAGGCATTATAAGTTTATGTCTGTTCCTGGTGTTAACATTATGATTGTGACAGTTTCTAGCAAACCCACTTATGTGCCTATGTACTTATATAACATTATCAAGAATATATTGAGAAGCATCATTCAAGATGTTAATTTCTTTAAATTTTGCTCTCAATGATTCTTTAGGACCTAGGTTATAAATAGCGCGAATAACCCTCTTCTGCAGCACAAAAAAGTTGTCGCATATCGTGAGAAAGTGGAATACGTCGTGAGGAATCCGGGCAAACAGCTCTTCGGAACACGTGATAGATTCGGTAGAAGACACACAATGAAACGACGTCTCTACGCAACGCCAGCTGATTGAGCCGTTCACAGAGCACTGGATCCCCCACAATTCAAGCAGCCACTCCACAATTCACTGTTAAGATTTGCCCTTACACCCAATACTATTTGCGTAAACAAAAATGGAAAACTTTACTCAAGATTACATGGCAACTTAAAAGTGGTTGTACTTGAAAACATAATTTTAATTTGACTTTAATAAACAAGCATACTTAACAGGATTATGAGTCGTAACTGACACTCTATATCTTAATAAACTTTATTATTGTATTTTGCCGGCGTAGGTGTGATTCCAAGTAAGAGATCGTTCCGGCGTGCAATCAGATCACTCTCAAGGCCGACTAACACCAACTTAATGTAATCTATATATATAATGAAAGTGGTCTTGGTTTGAAGCTCTTTCACGCCTAAACCAATGATCGTATCGACATGAAACTACCACCATTCGATGCGAAATTTATCCTAGATAGTTTATGGCTACTTATTTTTTTAAAATCCAACGTTTCTTTATTAATTTATTTCCTTTTCATTCAGCCATTACATTCGCCCAGCGAAGCGGGTGGGAACGGCTAGTATCTATACATAATAATAATAATAATTCCTTTATTTCAGGCTACATGGCCCATAAAATAAATACCTTATAGTCTAACATACACATGATATATAACTTAAATTTACGTCACATTTTCGCGGCGATGTGAGTCGCGGGTTCGGTAGCTTCCGGCGGTCGGCGACGTCCGCGATACTTGCGGAACACGACCCCCTTCGGCCACAGCTGCACGTCCAGAAAGGTTGATATATCATGTTCTGTCGGGACGCGAACAACATTGTCAGGCCTCACTCCCCGTGTAGATATCGGAATCGTAAGTACGCGTGGCTGTCCAGTAGGGACTCAAGAGTGCTCACGAACAAGCATTGACGCACGCGCGTATATAAGTATTATACCTATGAATATTATAGAAAAAACTGAGCTATTTTTATAAGATGACCTTATACTAGATAGGTACAGTTTTCAGACAACCCTAAGTCGTCAGAAGAGGTAAGAATTACGCTATAGAATGAGAAGCAATTTCTAGGTGTGTGTCTAGTGACTAGTGAAAATGTGAATACACTGGGAGGCTCCTTTGCACAGGATGCCGGACTATGGGTACCACGACGGCGCCTATTTCTGCCGTGAAGCAGTAATGTATAAGCATTATTGTGTTTCGGTCTGACGGGCGCCGTAGCTAGTGAAATTAATGGGCAAATGAGACTTAACATCTTATGTCTCAAAGTGACGAGCGCAATTGTAGTGCCGCTCAGACTTTTTGGGTTTTTCAATAATCCTGAGCAGCACTACATTGTAATGGGCAGGGTGTATTAATTACCATAAGCTCAATGTCCTGCTCGTCTCATCCCTTATTTTCATAAAAAAAGATATAGGAACTAAACGAATCGAAATAGAAGAAACTGAACTATTTTTATAAAATATATACAAGGTAGGCACAGTTTTCAGAGAACCCTAACGTCGTCAAAAGAGGTAAGAATCACGCTATAGGAAGAGATGCAACTTCTAGGTGACTAAAAATGTAGGTTAATTGTGCTGTGCGATCTGAATTACACCTTATTGTGTCGACGCAAGAGTCCCTATTTCTTTAATTGATTTTGCGGAGTAAGCCTTCTGTACTTGTACTATTACACATTCTTTGTTATTGTGAATATTTGTGGAATAATAACTAATAACCGACCACAATCACTCATTGTTCCACTCGTAGATTATTCAATTTGTTTCTATACCTCAAAATCAATCTTGCGCTAAGATTTCGGCCGTTTTATTGATTTTATACTGTTGAGTGTCAATTGTTTCGCATTGCTCTGATTGAGTAAGAATTATTTTCATTGCTATAGGTACAGAAGACCGCTCTGTTGAAAAATAGGATATTATTTTATGATAAATGTATACGTGGTCTTACTCGCATTATTTTCGTCATTAAATACATATTATACTGTGTTATAATAAACGGGAAGTAAAGTTATTCCAAATTTAAAGCATTTTCGGCCTAACAAATAAACTTGGTGTAAAGTTATAACTGATGATAAACAAAGAAAATGCAAAATGTTTACAATATCGTTGAACAAACTGTCTATACAATGATAATTCTGAAGTTTTCCGAACAACAAGCTGCCTTGCAATTAAACGCGGGAAACGTAATAAGTTCGAAAAAACCATTCGTAAGCAAAATGTCTATTTGTAAACATTTTTACATTTATGCCTATTTTATTTGTAAGGCCGTTTGTCTATATCTTGCCTTTGTCACTACAGAATTACATGACAGGGAGAAGTAATTTTAAACTTGGAGTAACATTATATTGGGTTTATTAATAAGACAGTTATTGTTTATATCAGGCTCACGGACTAGAAATAAGTACAATTAATACTACGACTATTTATAGCTTTCAATTTTTGTTGAAATGAAATGAAATATATCTTTATTGCACACCACAAATTAATGAAACATAACAAAAATCGAGACTACAAAAAGCAATAGGCGGCCTTGTAATGAATCAGTTATAGTTGAAAAGATAGCAGAAGGTGGTGTTATCGATATGCATATAATTTAAACATACAGTAAATAATTCCAACAAAAGAACTAGTATTGAATTTGTCACAGTAATAAATAATAGTTATGGAGCATTGTTTGGAAAGATTGGAGAGTTTGAGCCTTTATGATTTCAGAGGGAAGAGAATTCCATAGGATAACAGCTTGCACATCAAATGAATTGTTGAAAAAGGAAGTTTTATGAACAGGTGTACAAAGCAAGAGATTATGGACAGACCGAAAATATAGTTGGAGAGAACTTAATGCTGACAATTTTTCCTTGAGATATAAAGGAGGTTTAGGATCAAATAGGACACGATAGAGATGTATAAGTATATGGGAATTTCTGTGCAAGTTTTGTTATTATGTTTATTAGTTATTTATCAAATTATGTAGATATTTATTGTTGTAAATCTATTATCTATGTAAATGTAAATACATCCAAATTCTAGCAGTTCATAAATATAATCAAATGATTTACTGCACTAATAAAACAATTGAATTTCTGTTAAAAAAAAATGAAACAATTAAGATGGATGAATTTGATCAACCATAATTTTGGGAAAATATACTGTCAGATATTTTTGTGTATATAGATATTCTAATAGGATGTTTCTAAGCTGGTACACCCTGGTTTTGAAGTATTTCAAAAATAGAATCAAATTATTTTAAAAATAGGTATATACTATTTCGGCTTATGTTATATGTACTAAGGGTCCATGTCTTTTTACATATATTTGTTTTACTGGCCATTTCACAAATGCATGTAGACAATGCAATTCTAGTGCATTTTTTCTTCTGGCTTTATTCACAAAAAATAATTATTAACTTAAATTAAACAGTAGACTATAACAAGCGATATAGATGTTGCTTATTATAGGACCACTTTTACCCCAAAATAATTAGTAACATATTAAGATAAAAAAGTTTCCGATGATAAGAAATATATAATCCAGTTTTATTTATTCAAATATAGATTGATACCTAGGTAACACTGAAAATGTTTAGAAAATGAAAAACGGCTTAATGTAGTTGCCAATACTTTTACTGTTTTTAAGGGCCCCAGGTCAGGACTGTATGGCGGATAACTCATTATCTCGACACCTGCCATAGTCAAATATTCAACAGTCCGTTTTGCGGAGTGCGCTGAAGTAGTGTCGTGGTGAAGGAGGATCCTATTTCGAGGGCGTTGCTGTCGAAATTTGTTCAAGACAACAGGCAAACAGCGATTGTCATACCAGTGTGCAGTAATTGTCCTTCCATCTTTAAGCATAACAGTCGCGAAATGACCTTTCCGACCAAAGAATGAGGCAATCAACTTTTTTTCTTGACTTCTTCCTTTCGTTACCTTAGTTGGCCGATCCTCGAAAGGAAACACCCACTGAGCTGATTGTCTTTTGGTTTCGTGTTCGTAGCAATAATTCCAGCTTTCATCACCTGTGACGATGTCAAATACAGCATTTGAGTCACCGCCGTTGAACTTATCTTACATCTGGCGACACCAGTCCATGCGAAGGTGTTTCTGGTCGTCGGTTAAAGTATGGGGAATCCATCTGGTACAAAGCTTCCTGACCCATAAATGTTCCTGTAATATTTTTTGAACTTGACTCATACCAATGTCTAGGCTTGCTCTTATCTGCTGATAGGTCACTCTCTTGTCTTCATCTATCATGCATCGCACAGCACTGATGTTATCTTCAGTAGTCGCTGTTAAAGGACGTCCCTCAAGCGGATCATCCTTGAGATTGCTACGTCCCCTCTTAAACTCGTTAAACCAATTGGAAATAGTGGCACGAGATGGGGCTTCATTAAGAAATGCTAATCGCAGCATATCCTAGCTTTGTTGTTGAGTAAGCCCACAACGAAAGTCAAAATAAATCATTGACCGAAAATTTTCTCGCGTTAGGTTCATTTTCACGTGTAACAAGAGTTTTAGATTTGCCGCCAATTCACAAAAACAAATGACAAATGAATACAATATACTACATTAGGTTACCAAAGAGTTCTAAAATTGAATTTCAAAAAAAGTTTTCATTAGCAATGTTTCTGCCTGGCCAGTTCTAAACATTTTCAGTGTTACCCACGCACTTAACATTCCAAACTTGTAACTTCTCATATAAAAACTACAAAAATTGTAGTTCAATTTACAATATGTATAATAGAATCTATTGATTCAATGATAGTTATAATACTTCGTGCCACTCAATTATTGGTGTAATTACTTCCTAATATTGACAACGAAACTCTTTGTATCAACCTCCTTTATGTCATGTTAATGTCAAAAAAACGCTTAATCGATCGAACTTATCATTTTAAATAGCTCCTTGCTAGTATTGCTTACTCTAATATATCTTGTTGAACTTGGAAAATTAAGTGGTTATTGTGTGGGTTATTTACAAAAATAAAGGTTTTGTTACATCATTTATCATTATAGTATTGAATCAAAATAATGTATAATGTCAAAACAATTATAGTGTATTGAATATCATAAGTTTAAATATATACACCGTCGGCATTACTAATAAACTTGGTATAAAGTTATACCTGAGTATAAACCAAGAACATTCAAAATGTTCACTGTATCACTGTCAATACAATGATTGAACAATTCATGACGTTTGGTTATATTATACTTTCATGTTTTAATTCTGAGCAGATCCATGAACTCCCTAAACGTTTAATTAAATCCTCCTCCCCAGGGATATTAATTATAAATTTCATAATAATAAATCATTTAATTCAAGCTACAAGTAGCTTCTAGTCTAACATATATATTTATATAACTTAAGCGCGGGTTTGGTAGCTTCCGGCGGACGGCGACTTCTACGATACTTGCGGTACATCACTCAATTCGGCCTTCACGTCCAGAAAGGTTGATATATGTTCTGTCGGGACACGAATAACAAAATAATTAAAGTCCACTGCGTGACGCGTCACCAACTTTTCAACCCCCAACCGGAACCTTGTCTTCTCCACCAAGTACTGTACAATATCGGAGGCCTTCGTGGTGTAGTGAAATCGTAAGCCATAGATATACGTCGCTGGGCCTGCGGGACGCAGGAGTTGGTTCTGTCCTATCGGTGCTGACCCACATTGATTACGACCAGGAGTCCTCTTCTTCCTCTCCACCTTAATGAAGCCATCCTTGTCGGTCTGGCCCTTAGACACGGTATTAATCATATTCTTTATTATAGGAGCAAGAATGACACAGTATTATTGACACAAAAGAATTGCAGTTTCCACAGATAAAAGTTTGATAAATATTTTACATAAGTATAGTATACATGATAATATACGTTATACATGAAATATAATGTTTAAACAAAGCCATGAGATGGATAGGTACATTTTTAACAACAAGCTAACATTCCTGTACAAAGATGAACATAAAACATCACAGCACACGATGTTGAATTATTTGAATGAGTGCTGGTGAGTTTAGTTGGCGCATGCGAATATCGTGCCACGCGCGTCGGGACGTCCCATGCCACTCTGATTCGAATCTAGCGCGCGCACAATTTGTGTAGCTCGTGCCTCCAAAACCAGATACCTCGATAATACATTCGTTCTTTACTTCACTGGGTACAACACTATAGCGGATAGCTTAGAGTTGGCCTACTTTGATCTGTAGATGGTTGAATGACTTCTATTGATCTCTCTGTATTTGATTTTAAGTTTATATAAAATGACTGTATAAGCAATATGGTAGGATTTAATAATATACTAGGAAATATTTATTAAGACGCATAAAATTACTGCTACGCTGTGTGTCGATTAATAAAATACAAAAGTGTGTCTGAATTTTTAATTTTATATTTTTTTGTGTAGTAGATACCAAAAACCATAGGTTTTAACTTCGTAGATAGATAAATTATATACTTTCATTGCCATCCAAGGGGAATAAATCATGCTCATATATGGTGTTCCCGTTGTCGAGAACGCGGCCAGCTTTTACATAGCCTAGACTGACAGGTCTAAACTGCTTAACTCAAAAATTCTCACTTATATTACGAATGAAGTTATAATTTTATGACATAGGATAAACAGAAATAACTTCAAAAGTAATATAAATGAAATATGTCGCGACAAAGCACAGTCTTCGACTTATAGCGACAATATGGCCGCAGCATAAGAAGGTAAAACTATTTTGAGTACAAAACTCTGTAGAACTCTTACGTATCAGGTACAATATTTACCTGTTGCTAAATAAATATGTTGAATAACGTTATCACTTCACACTATACTAGAGGGAGAGTTATCGACTATAACAATGTTGTAGGAAAATCGTGACGCTGTGCACGCGCATCAAATGAATGTAAATGTACAAGTAATTACTATCTTTTCAAAACCCGCCGCAGGAAGCAGTAATTTCGATTCATTATTATCATTATCAGTCGGGAGACGTCCACTACTGATTAAAGGCCTCCCCCAAAGATCTCAACGACGATCGATCCCGCACTGCCCTCTTCCAACCTACTCCGGTGATCTTGACCACATCGTCAGTCCACCTCGTGTGGGGTATACCAACACTGCAGCTCCAGTACGCGGTCGTGATTCGTGGACTTTAATATAAGATATATAAACATTTGGGCTATGTCAGAGACTTATGTTCTCCTACGGATCTACTCATTTCTGATTGGATCTCGCAGGGAAACTCCGAGCATCTCTCACCACGCCCATAGTTAGCGATCACGTCTGCATACCATGTCATCACTGGCAACAAACACTGTTTGAAAACTTTTATTATTAGACACTCCGATATGACACCGCCATGTTTTTTGTCCAGATCTCGATCAAATCAAACGCTTTCTCATAGTCTACGAACGCCAATCATAGCTGGTTAAACTAGTCCGTCTTCTGTATGCACCTTCAGCAGCTTATGTATGTGGTCTATGGTGCTTTACCTTTTCCGAATCCGGCTTGCTCGGAAGGAAGTCGTCGAACCTGCGCACGAGACCATTCGAGATAACCCTAGGAAACATCATATATATTAATTCAATTAGTTCATCAAAAATGAATTAATAAATTTTAATTTATTTTAGTAAAACAAATCAATTCTACAAAACCTATAACATCAAATTTAAAGTTTACAACTAAACAAAGGCGAAGTTGGGAGCAAAAAATAAGCATCTACAGTCAGATAACAAAACACTTTTAATTTTGCTCTGACCTTAAACGTCGTGTCATTTGTACACAGTGAAAACGATTCGATAATAATCTCTCGAGCGGCCCCACCTTTGGTATAGTTTTATTGTTAAAAAATGGCTTATTAATAGCTTATAAATAAAGTCTGGTCAAGTGCGGTTCGGACCAGTAATTGAATGATTCCGCACCATCGTACGAGATGTAACACTCTTTTTCAATACTTATAACAGAAACATAAGTATGGCAGACATTTTAGATTTAATTAAGTTAACAATATGTTATGTTTTTTAAGTGATAACCCTCACATCTAGGATTAATACACAAATAAAATTTTGAAAAACAAAATTTTATGAACGATGCGGGATTCGAACCCACGACGTCCGGCGTTCCGTGCCGGTAGATGAAGCCACAACCTGAGAGTTGAAAAAATCAAACATAATTTAATAACGAGGCGGTACTTGAACTGTTAGCTCAGTTGGTCAGAGCACCGGCACGGAACGCTGGAGGTCGTGGGTTCGAATCCCGCATCGTTCATTAAATTTTGTTTTTCAAATTTTAATTAAGTAGTCTTTCTAATACTTTGTCCTCTATATGATGTTGTTTAGTAGCAGTATAAGTAACTTTAATTTGCAAATGGGCATGAGGTTCGCGTGATTGGTAGTGGTGAGGCAACTACCCATGGACATTCTCAACACCAGGAGTCAAGATGTGCATTGCGGGTGTTTAAGATGGGTTTGGTTGGCTCATATCCATTGGCGGAAACCGGCCGCTGGTATCAACCCGAACAACTCCTCTGAGCACTGCCCGTGAATAAATGCGATAGTATCCACATACTTGTATCTAGCATCAACTTTACAACCCATAGACGCCTAATAAAGGGCAAACGCTCTAGAGATTAGATTCCTCATTAACGGCCGTCCCCAATATTCAGTCTATCTCCGGTTGTGGCCTACTTGAGATAAAAATCGTAACATCGTTGACTTTTCTGTCCCAATAAACATATCGACGGTAACTCACCTTATCCGTACACGCTGTCAAGCACGTCTAGCTTATCAGCGATAGAAGTTTGTATGGAAATTACAATTCACGCGGCCCAATATAAGGCGATAAGAATGACTTATCGGGTATATTGGGATAGCTTCAGATTATTGACAGCTAATTACTGACAGTAGAAGGTAGTAATTTATCTCTATCTGTAGATAGTACACTGGGAATGGCTGAAAGACAACTTATAGCAATCGACAGGCCCCAGTAGTGATGCTTATAATAAGTTATGAGTATTAACTGACCAATTACTACGTGTTGTGATTACCTGACCAATGAGCACACAGTTCCCGCAACCGCTTACCTCAGTTGGTTGCCTAATTTGTTTGCATTGCGAATATAGGTATAGGTATTAGGAGTATAGAAAGATTGCTTCCTAAGGTAATTTATCATGAGAATGGTTTCTTTGCTTGGGAGGCATTTATGATATCATTCAAATTAAATGAAAGAACAGCTGTTAATTTTATTTTGTTTGTTATTCAGGTCAAAATCAAGTATGTCATGAAACGGCATGTCATGAAGAAAAATATGCTCATTTAAAAATCTAAAAAATCAAGCAATTAATATTAAATAAGAACAATTTATTCTATAGCATTATAAATCCTTAAAATATTTCTATAGAACGATTATCGTCTCCTTTAAATAATTTGTACTACTGTTCTTTCTTTATGTAAATAAGGGACGAGACGAGCAGGACGTTCAACTGATAATTGATACGCCATGCCCATTAAAATGCAGTGCCACTCAGAAAAACCCAAAAATTCTGAGATGCACTACAACTGCGCTCGTCACCTTGAGACGTAATGTTACGTCATTTGCCCAGTAATTTCGGCGCCCTTCAGACCGAAACACAGTAATGCTTATACATTACTGCTTCACGGCAGAAATAAGCGCCTTTGTGGTACCCATAATCTAGCCGGTATCCTGTGCAAAGGTGTTTAGTTTGGCTTGCTATTAAAGCAAGTTTTTTGAGTTTTTAAGGCTGTACGTATCGCTTTAGATTTTAGCTTTATGTTAAAATTCACTCGATCTGTGGCGCATCATGGTTGATGGTCGAAATAAACACCTACCATCAAGTGAAACGCAATTTCGTCGTTTTAGATTTCTATCAGTCTGACAAAAAGGATTTGATGTTGTTCAAATATTCCAGATGATTGGACTTCGTGATGATGGTGTGAAAAAAGGTGAGATGAAAGATTAAGTTATATACATATAGGTAGAGACAGGTTTGGCTCATATTAAATTCCTACCAGTCAGATGTTCGATTATTACATCAAAATGATACAATCCTCAAACTCTTAATGTGTGACCTTCTTCTATAGTTTTCAAGGACTTCCTTTCCTGTCACTTAAATGCGCAGTGTTTCCAGGAAGGCACGACACAGGTACCTTCGGAGAAACACGTTAAACTTAAACGTGTCAAGTAGCTTCTTCCCTTAAAAAGACTTCCCTTAAAAATTCATGAATACAAACACAAAGAAGAAAACGAATTATTTTATTGTTAAAAATACGGTCACCAAGCATTTGCTTATACTGGCGAAAGTATTCGAATGCACTCATAAATTTAATGATATTCTTACATAACATTTAGTAATCAGGAATATTGGTAAACGGAGTCATGATCGTCAGCATTGAGGGACCTACTTAGAAGAAGAAGAAAAATATTTAACTAAAGACTTATCACACAAATAAAATTTGAAAACAAAATTTTATGAAAAAATACGGGACTCGAACCCACGACCTCTCGCGTTCCGTGCGAGTGCTCTTCCTGACTACCTACTACTTTCCTTCCTACTGAGATAACCGTTCGAGTGACGTATCGTCATAAAATATTGTATGCTTTGTTCAACTCTGAGGTTGTGGCTTCAAATACAGGATCTACTTTACAGTTGATAACCTGCTCAACCCAAATATTTGCATATTAGGAAATTTACTTGAGATGTCACTTTTGCAAATCTAAGCAATTTGTAATGTTTTTTTTTAAGTGATAACCCTCATTTCTGGGATTAATAATCAAATAAAATACATATATACACAAATAATTTTGTTTTCAAATTTTATTATTGTATTTATCCTAAAAGTGAGGGTTATCACTTTAAAAAAATAATAAGGACTTATCTTTAAATACACACATCTACCCTGCTCAAAACAAAAAATCGTTAACATTGGTTGAAAATTGACGGAGAAACATACAAAAAAAAATACAACTGAAATAAAAACCAACTATGACACTATTTTAGCAAAGTTACAAGCGTACCAAATCCGTGAACTTTTGTTTATTACACAAATATTTTAAATGCCTGCCAAATAACATAATTCACAAAAATATACAAAGTTAAGATTACGTACTGCAATGGAATATTTTACACATTTTATCAAGTAACTAGTAGCCCTGAATAATTAGTTAATTTACAGACACAAATTAAATATATTGGACTGTACATAAATCTGAGAAATAATCGGCCATAACCGCGTGACTTTTAAACATTTACAATAGTGCGCAAGGTTGATTTAAATCGAGAGCAAATTGTATATAAAACATGTTAAAAATGTAATAAACTTATTCAGAGAATGGCTTGACCTCTGCATAATCTTTCACTGCGAGTATTTTAAGAGATTTTTTATACCTATGCTTGCGTCCGAATCGAAGAATATTTGACGCGGTGATTCATTGAATCAATGCCAATTACTTGGTCACATAAATATATTGGTTCCTCTTGCAATTCACTAAAAAGTAACAATAAACTTAAAATATTAAGGGAACAATTTACGATTTAAGAACTTTATTTCTCACGAGAATATTACAATATTCACTTATAGAGAAAATATATTCTAATTACCATATAATATTATGTTAGCCGTCAGAATATAACAATATCTACCTATAAGTATATCGATTATTTTTCTTGTTTAAATATAAATATTTACAAAGTAAGTGTAAAAAAAACCAGTAAAACCACACACTAGATGAAACCATTAAAAAGAAATAACTATACAAATTATAATCTTTACACTACACTAAAGAATATAATTTAACTCCCAGTAATGTCTAATCGTACAGCTTATTCTACCCAGTACTTATGACTATAACTATTATAATAAACATATAACAGAGTTGGGCTTAAGTAGATTTAAAAAACATAAATTAGATAAGCATATTATATATATATATATTTATAATAATAAGGGACGAGACGAGCAGGACGTTCAGCTGATGGTAATTGATACGCCATGGCCATTGCAATGCAGTGCCGCTCAGGATTATCAAAAAACCCAAAAATTCTGAGCGGCACTACAATTGCGCTCGTCACCTTGAGACATAAGATGTTAAGCCTCATTTGCCCAGTAATTTCACTAGCTACGGCGCCCTCCAGACCGAAACACAGTAATGCTTACACATTACTGCTTGACGGCAGAAATAGGCGCCGTTGTGGTACTCATAATCTAGCCGGCCGATTTATGGAAGAGAGGATAATTGAGTTCTCTTGCAACATCACCATTCACATGAGCGTTGCCGGCACTTTAGAAAAGTGCACACGCTTTTTGAAGGCACCCTAGTTAGATGTCGTATCGTCCTGGAAACACCGCACAAGATAGCTCATTCCACAGCTTGATATCTCATTTTTAAATGTTGTATTATAAAGATATTGTTTAATATATAGATAAAGTATTGTTTGATATAACTTTATTTTGATTATTAATTGTTTCGAGCGTTACTTTATGCAAATGTTATTGTTATGAACTCTAAGATTTATAGCACAGTTATTTGTATTAAATAAGATTTTAAAGGGCAATTGTTGAGTTTCTCGCCGTTTCCCCTCAGCTTTAAGAATTGGTTTAAGTGTTAACGATTTAATTGAGGATACAAAAGTGTTTGTATGAACCTATTAAAATAAATATAATTTACTTTGAAATTGTGTTTGTTAAATAACTACTTTGTTGATATACTTAGAGAAAATATTACCAAAATTAAAATATTCTAAAAATACTTTAAACATAACAATACTAATTTATATTTTTATTATTTATTATTTAAACTATAGTTAGAATAAAGCTAGATCTACTTTGAAACCACGTTGGTTATTCGACCCATGTTAATAATCTAAAAGTAAACTTAATAAAGTGTATTCAAGTACACATATAAAACAAGGAAACTGGCTACATAATCGATAATTATATGTATGAAATTTAAAATGAAACATAGAAATGTATAGTTTTTCAAAAAATATGCCTCCTTCACTTTTATGAATAAATATACAATTTTTAGTACTATACCAAAATTTATGGACGATTTTAGATACGCGCCAGCGCTTTCACCAACTAGGCAACAAAGATCACATCAATTCGCTACTCGGCACACATATAACATACCAATATTTATGGATAATGCATTGTCTGGACGGTTGGTCAAGTTGTTAAAAAATATTCAACATCATCATCAGCCCGAAGACGTCAACTGCTGGACAAAGGCCGCCCCCAAAGATTTCCACGACGATCGCTCCTGCGCTGCCCTCATCCAACGTATTCCGGCGATCTTGACCAGACCGTCTGTCCATATTGTGGGGGGCCTACCAACACTGCGTCTTCCGTCAAAAAAAATATAATCAGCTAATTTATAATTGGCGAAGAAATTAAAAGCACACACACAAAAAAAAATCATACGATTAAAGAATCTCCTCGTACAGTTTACGCAACCAGAGTTGATTTTAATTAGTCCCCCAACTGACATTGTAATAACTCAAACCGTTAATTGACAATATGATAAAAGATAATGAATTTAAAATATTTGTATTGCAGGTATCGTAGTACCGGCCTTGGTGCTTTGATAGATCTTAATAATCAATCTAAATTACAAAACCGACTCAGACATATCTTAAGAAGCTTAAATATTAACGACATACAAATACTCGAAGCTAATTATGAGATTAATTAGATAAACTCAAAATAAAAAGTTATTATGAAGGTCATAAAATGACACTAATGATTGTCTTAGTTATAAATTATACCAATTTCCTGGTGGAATTAAATGTCCTGGTGGCTTGGGCACGAGGAAGGGCACTGGTGTGGGACACGACTTGCGTCCACACTCTGGCTCCTTCTCATGTCCAAGTTATGTCAGTTGGTGCTGGGGCTCCTGCTTCGAGTGCCGAAGGCAGCAAGCGTCGCAAATATGCCGGTCTCAGTGAGTCATAGATCTTTGTGTCGTTTGGTGTCGAGACACTTGGCCCGTGGGGCCCAGAGGCGCGGAGTATGTTCAAAGTACTATCTTCGCGCCTCAATAAGGCTACCGGAAGCCCAAGCGCTGGCAGCTATTTCGGTCAACTGATTAGCCTAGCTATTCAACGCGTTTTATTTTAATGTAATCATAGTATTGTTAATATAGTTATAAGATTTGTTTTTTTGAATTAATGTAATAACCATCACTTCGTAAATTTTGAGCTATATCCAGAAGAAAAGGAAAGATGCTCATTGCCACTCCTTATAATAACTATTTAGAGCATAATAAATAAGTTTAATTAAATGAATACATTGACAAACAACTGTAAAAAAAATCAAAATACTCAAAAGTTTACTCAAGAAAGAAAAAAAATTTATTTATATGTGTATAAAAAATCCCAACAGTTATTTAGTAAAGCAGATGCATCAATCTACTTATACTGTAAATAAAGAAAAGCATTATGGATATACCAATCTTATGAAGAATAAAGTATAAGAGATATATTTAAAAGATAACTTCAAAATCAGACTAGCCATGGCTTCTATATTGTTTTTATACCATATTTTAGGCACAAAAGAAAAGAAAGGCACGTCTCACTAAGTAAGAAAGATACAGCTAATAATTGATCAAATAGTCTCCAGTTATTGTTGATGAGTATTTTTATCTGCCTTTGGTAAAGATTCTATAAATGGTGATGAGATTAATGAAATAATTTCGACTACACAAATCTATAGAACTAATATTGATATAGACCTAGGCGTAAATTTTTACATAATAATCAATTGAGACAGTTTGACAAGAACATTACTTAATGTATTTGAGTTGTATAGAATCGCGTGCGTATTTATAAAATAAAATTCAAAAATTCAATTCATTCAATTCAATTGAATCATCGAGTGATCTGTCCTGCGCTGCCCTCAACCAATGTATTCCGGCGATCTTGACCAGATCGTGGGAGGCCTACCAACACAGCGTCTTCCGGTACGTGGAAGAACTAAATATTGAATATTTACATCTGATTAATAGAAGAAATAAATAAATTAAGCCTTATATGTAGATATCAGAAAACTGATTTAATACAACCAAATCTACGTTTAGGGGGATAAAAACTTTATAATGTTTATTTTTTACGTAACTTGTTTCTTGAGAACAATCCAGAAAACTGGGAAAACCAGGCTATTTGCCAATAAAGTGAGTACTAATTAAACTCTTGGTTAAACAGGAGTCCAGTAAATCGTTTCTGTGGTAAGTTTCTTATTTCTAGAGGTAAAAGATTATATGATTTTATACACATTGCGTAGCTAGTATTTAGGTATAATGTTGTTCTGGGACCTTGCAGTAGTTGATTTAATCTTCCCGCCACTGTTACAACGAAAGCGAATTTCACATAACAATATTAAACAAATAGTTCAACAACGATCAATCTACTGATAATAAATCATAGCCACCTTTTTAATCACTAAAATAGATATTCGAACGAATGAATAAATAAATACAATGTTAATGCGAGTAAGATATAATAACAGTTTAAACGCCGCGCGCCGGTGGCTGCCTCGCCCATTGAACGCGCGCGCACGCCGAGTGTTGCCAACACTAACCTATTTTTCATTACTTAATAGGTTAGATTGTAACCTGAGATAAATGGCCACAGATATCCGTAAATCGACTAAACGACTTTCCTAGCTTTCTCACTGCGATGCTGAGACGGTTTCTCACATCTGAAAGGCTTGCTTCAAATTTTCTAAACTCGGATTTTAGATCGTATTTTCGATACTCGATCGATAGATTCTGTGACACAGGTGAAATTGTGTCATTTTTATTGCATATTTCTCCTTGCATTTCATGGGATATTTCTTAACAAACTAAGGAATAACTAATTATATAAAATCATAAACCACAAAGTAAATTTGGGGCGCAGGTTTTCTTTATCCGCTCTTCGAGGTAATGCCGCGACATACAAGCCAATATCAATAGTAAATGGAACTATTTTTCTAAACCAATGCCTGCAACTTTATAAGGCGCAAATTCGGCCTCACATGGAGTACTGTTCTCACCTCTGGGCGGGTGCCTCCAGTACCAGCTTCTTCCATTTGACCGCATGCAACGATGAGCGGTTCTAATCATCGACGATCAAGTCATCTCCGATCGGCTTGATTCTTTGGCATTGCGTAGAGATGTGGGTTCTCTCTGCATCTTCTACTGCATTTATCACGGGGAGTGCTCAGAGGAGCTGTTCGGGTTGATTCCAGCGGCTGAATTTCACCACCGGACATTACGTGCAATGTACCACCCGCATCACGTAGACGTCTGGCAAAATTTCTTGCCTAGCACAGCCACATTGTGGAATCAATTACCGGCTGTGGTCTTCCCGAACAGATACGACTTAGGGACCTTCAAGAAAAAAGCATACTCCCGGCCTTACATACCATACCAAGGCATACCTTAAAGGCCGGCATCGCATTTCTTGACACACCTGTTGTTGCGGATGTGCATGGGCGGTTGCCTCACCTCTCCCCATCCCGTGAGCCTCTTGCCCTCTTAAATAAAAAAAAATAAATAAGTCAAATATTATTAAATAAATATGTATATATCATTATGAATGATATACGATTATTTATATATGTATATTTTTTTCAATGAAAATAAGGGACGAGACGAGCAGGACGTTCAGATAATGGTGATTGATACGCCGTGCCCATTACAATGCAGTGTCGCTCAGGATTCTTGAAAAACCCAAAAATTCTGAGCGTAACTACAATTGCGCTCGTCATCTTGAGACATAAGATGTTAAGTCTCATTTGTCCAGTAATTTCACTAGCTACGGCGCCCTTCAGATCGAAAAACAATAAAATTTACACATTACTGCTTCACGGCAGAAATAGGCACTGTTGGGATACCCACAAACTAGCCGGCATCCTGTTCAAACTCCCACATATTTTACCACTTTGGAAGTGTCAAGAAACTATTCAGTTAAGAAATAAATGATATTAGAAACCTCAATATCATTTATGAAGACCTATTTATAGATAATACGTATGGGTTTGATGAAAAAAATATTGAACCAAAATTTATAGTTTTTTTTTTCTATTTTTGTGTGACAATGCAGTTCACAGAATACATCTACTTACCAAGTTTCAACAGTATAGTTCTTATAGTTTTGGAAATAAGTGGCTTTGTCATACACGGACAGACAGAAAGACCTGACGAATCTATAAGGGTTACGTTTTAACACGACCCCTCGTTGCCGATTCGCCCTTAACATATTTCATTAAAGTTTGACGGTACAATGTTTCCTACACAATAAGACCTTTAAGTACACTGGTGTTAAATAAAATTGAATACCAGTATGACTTGAAGCACGATATAGGCAAGCACGTCTTAAATCGACCTGCAGTTAACCTAATAACAGTAGAAGCTGACGAAATTGCAGGTCATCTATCCGAAAGCTAATTGAGATAGTTCATAGTGGTCGAGATATAAATTGGCCGTTTACGGTGAATGTCGGGATGAAGCTGAAATGCCAGGGGTTATGGCTCCTGATATTGTTCACCATGATAAAGTGGTCACAAAGGCATAAAAAGGCATTTATTTTCTCAAAATTGATTCCTTTAGAATTATTTTTGATGTAGTTTCTAATATACTAGAATCTACTACCGTTTCGAAAATAAATGTCACTCTGAGAGAGAAGAAGCGGCGCAAGACACTCTCCCAGCAAACTTTTTTTTCGCTCTTTTTTAATAAAATATACAATATTGTACTGTCATTGATATTCATTCATTCATTCATACACTCACGCTTGTTCCCGTCGGGGTAGGCAGAGACAATAGAATGCCACTTGCTTCTATCCTTACAAACCTGACACGCTTCCTCTACATTCATTACTCTATTCATACATGCTCGCCGGTTGCGGGTGCTCCGGACATTTCCTTTTCTCAAAACGTCCCCAATTTGATCGACGAATGTTCTACGAGGTCTCCCGCGACCGACTTGCCCACACACACTTGCCTTATATATTTGATGCGTCATTCTTTCTTCTCTCATTCGCTCCACGTGTCCAAGCCATTTCAGCATTCCTAAATGTCATTGCTATTGCTATAAAATAATCATAATCTAGTCCCAACTGTCCGCTAAGCTGTGGAGTATTAGGATTATAAAAGTGTATACATTTACCCTTAAAGTTATTATGTATCTTATAAAGGATGTTATTAGTAGAGAAAAGGTCAAATTATATTATGGTAACAACCGATGGCAAGTGGAGGAAAACATAACAGAAATAATGAAATATAAAGGCAAGTTAATATCTCAAAATAAGTGGATGTTAATATTTAAGGCCGCTATCCCAAGAAATCACTAAATTGCGCATAATTGAAACCATTTCTTGACGGTTTATATAAAGCTTATATTTTCACAAAAAATAAATATATATACAGAGTATGAGAAGAAAATTCATTTCTTCTTTAAATTTCTATAGACAGTGAGAAAAAACATCACCAAAATACCC
This sequence comes from Leptidea juvernica, assembly GCA_949711755.1. NCBI lineage: Eukaryota > Metazoa > Arthropoda > Insecta > Lepidoptera > Pieridae > Leptidea > Leptidea juvernica. The sequence continues at coordinate 2,344,200 of CATIXQ010000038.1, forward strand.
CTAACTATTACAGTTGGAGCCATGCTAATCATTCACTCTAGATAAAATTGTACGAAAATTTATTAATTGTACACCAATACTAATTAACATGACATAGTTGTGTAGAGATAATTGTATTATGTTTGTAATAAATTAAAAATGATTCTCATTCTGAATTAAAACTATGGCAATCTTGTGCGAGAGAGGTAACTTAGCTCCGCTCGATTCCTCAAGGCCATTGTCTCGGTCCCCAGCCTTAAAGCACTACCACCGTTTTGGAAACACATGGCGCTCAGACAGACGAGATGGCTCGGGACAACAGATAGGCCAAATATTATTAAGCTAGATGCTAACTTATACGTATCTATTTTACAATACGTGCTGTTTGAATGTTTTTTGCTCATTTTAACTCCAAATGGAAGGATCATGTTTAAATATCACCAGTGGGAGGCTCGTTTGCACAGGATGTCGGCTAGATTATGGGTATCACAACGGCGCCTATTTCTACCGTGAAGCAGTAATGTGTAAACATTATCGTGTTTCGGTGTGAAGGGCCGTAGCTAGTGGAATTACTGGACAAATGAGGATGGGAATTGTAATGGGCAAGGGATATCAATTACCATCAGCTGAATTTCCAGCTCGCCTTGTCCCTTATTTTCATAAAAAATAAAATAAATATATAATTATTCCAATAAAAATATTCTTCAAGCGACCTTTAGTTTAAAAAACAATCGAATTGCTTACAGATATTATTACTATCTGATTAACAAAGCAATAAAAACTAATAATATTCTACTAAAGGAATGCAAGTCGTCTACTCTATTACATACTTCGTATAATATTATTTAGGAAGCCATTTAAAAATGTTTAGACAAATAGCTGCAATTATATTAAATTGTTCTGTTGTATTAATTTCAACTTCACCTTGGCATTCACTACTCGATGTTACGCGGGGATTGTTCATTATTTTGAATGCAATTTATAATGAAATAGCATCAAATCAATCAATGTATTCTGATTTTATTGGAACCAAGTTTTGTAGAATTATGTTTGCTTAAGCCTTGCAATTTTCTTTAGGCAAAATTGTTTTGAAATCGATACACACTATTTTTACACACTATATTATATATGGGATATAGTACATTTGCAGGTATAATTTAAACATTTTATATTAACAGCAGGAGAACCAAAGTCATTGATATAACCCAAATGATTGCGAAAATGAAGTGGCAGTGGGCAGGGCACATAGTTCGACGGACAGAAGGTCAGTGGGGCAGAAAAGTTCTCGAATCGCGACCACGTATCGAAAGACGCAGTGTTAGTAGGCCCCTCAAGATGGACCGACGATCTGGTTAAGATCGCCGGAATACTTTGGATGAGGGCAGTGCAGGACTGATCGTTGTGGAGATCTTTGGGGGAGGCTTTTGCCCAGCAGTAGACGTCTTTCGGCTGATGATGATATAAACAGACACAAGGAGCCCTTGTAAGTTTCTCTTCCATAACTGATATTAATGAACTTAGAATTGTACAAGTAATTCTATTAACACACTGGTATTTCATTATGACATAAACAATTTTTATTATAAGGGGGAGTTATTCATGAGCGTTTTATACGTTATTCACATATTTATTAGTATTTCAGTATTTTCGCGTGAACTCGTCATGCTTGCTTAAATGTCATTCAAGACACGTCGTGCATGCGTCAAGTGTCATCGGTTAGCGGGTAGTATAACTCGCTAACCGCTGACATCCTATTACCCCGTCCCCGCGACCGTCTGACACCCTGTGTGACGGTCGCGCACAAAGTTGTCGGACTATAGCTACTAACACCAGAGTTTCATGTGCTAAGATTTTATACGTCAAAGGATTTTTTAATAATATAAAAAAAAAGTAAAGATTTATAACTGAAATTCATTATAATTATTATTTAGTTATTTATTCTTTGGAATTTTTATTTGGAACCAACTCATATTGTCTGCTTGCGGTCTGTCGACGCCACTTTTGATATCAGTGCCTGAAAAAATTATTTTATATTATTCTTTTTGTGTCTCGAAGTTTTATCGTGTATTATAATACAATGTTTAGTAGTTAGTTTATAATATAAACAGACATAAACATGCTAGACCATGTATAACCATGTGGATTAGAGTGAACCACTCTGGCTCCTTTAAACCATCTAGTGTGCTACGAAATCTTACTGTCCTTTTAAAACATCACACTACATAAATTTCAGCATATTAATTGTTCGACTCTTCAGTTCACGCTCCATCAAGTTATCAGGTGCAGGTTTCATGCAACTTTCGTAAATTTTGAGATGACCAAAAAATATTTAAAACCTACAAGTCGGGTAGATCACTTTAAAATAAAAGTCATTTAATGGTAACAATAGAAATTGGTATTAGTGAAAGGATCAATGCATGTTTCTTCAAAATGGTGATTTTAAAAACTCTCATACAATATTTGCTGGTATACAGTTATATCAATCTACCCTCATATTTTAGACTTTTGCTGTAATTTACTTTATATATGACTATAAGTGGGTCATCCTAAGAGTTTCTGGACTGGCCACTTGTAATATATAAATATTCGCACCTTATATTTTTAGAATTTTGCTGAGGTTAAAGTCAACAACAAAGTTCAGTAAGAGACTTCAATTGGCATTTGATGGAGCTCTATCTCATAGCGTGGATTTCTAGTTCAATGTACTGTATTTGGTATTGGTATTCCAAGGGCAACAGCACTTGTGTACCTGAAGGCTTACAAGCGCTTGATGTTTGCAGCATATTTTAACAGATTACCAGAAACGACTGCGTGTAGAGTTGTGCCTTAGAATGATAAAAATATAACAGAGGCCAATCATTGACTGAATATAATATTAATGTCACCGGTTACTAAACCAGTGAGTATTTTGCTTTGAATCTGGAAGAAATAGCTATAATCTAATCGGTGGAATGGGTCATTCCTGTTGAAGATTTACCCACGAAAGCTAAGAAAAGTAAAAACATTGGTAAGAAAATAGTTGCTTAATTTTAGATAAATTGGGTCATTACACTAAAGAACAGCTGTTACTGCAGATTGGTATGTAAATACAGGCTTGTTCAAGGTGTTTGAAAAGGCTTGCAAAAACCGTCTTCACTACAATGTAGTTCTACACCAAGACAATGCGTCCTCCATTTCGATAAGGAAACTTAAAGTTTTTGAAGGCGTTAAACAAAGAACTGATGCTGTATCCTACATATAGTTTGAACATTGCACCTTGTGATTTTTTTTATTATTCCGAGAGGGCATTCAAGACGTTCATAGGGAATTCTGGAACAACTGATTTATACGATGGCTTAAAATAATGTGTCAATAGTGAAGGAATGCACTTTGAAAATCAAAAAAATATATCATTAAAATATATATGCAGCATTTTGAGAATCCAGAGACTTGCAGTACGACCTTGGCATTACTATCATCAGTTTCATTAACGCTAAAATTGTTTATAATTTTTCAAAATTACCTTTTTTCAATAGTGCTAGAAGTTCACTTAGTGAATTGTCTTTTGTACTTAATCCATCTGAGACTAATACCACAGGATCACTTTTATCTAAAAAGAAATTGGGATTTTTTACTAGGCTTCGTATAAGATCGGCGCCTTCTTCAGCCGTCAAGCAATGCAAGAACAATTTATAGTGATTTGGTTCGAAGGCCACCGTAGCTTCTTAACGTAACTGGGCTTAAGAGATTTAACATCTTAAGTCACAAAGTGACAAAGAGAAATCATGATTGTGCTTAGAATTTTGGGTTTTTCAAGAATAAAGAAGCATTGGCTGTTATGGACTAACCATCAAGTGAATGTTTTTGCTCGTCCCGACATTTTTCTCATAAAAACAATTACTGCATTAATATCGTAGGAGCATTACTAAATAATAATGAACGACAACGAATGATTTATTATTGTACTAAATCTTAAATAGATTTCTGCAACTACAAATTGAGGTTATAAATTGAGTGACATTAGGCCAATTATGCGCAATTTTTACTGGTAACCTTAAGGTATTTAAGATTTTATTCATGAGAATGAGAAAGATAATTTGATATTAACTCATTTGCAAGAAAGACGGGTGGTTTTAATTTTTTCCGTCCCTTTAGAAAACACAATACCAAAAGATGTTTTAATCGTTTCAGAATATTACTGGCACATCTATGAATTGCCTGATAACTATTACACATTAATCAGGCCACATAATATAATATTAGGAATTCTTAAAACCCGTCTGTCAGAATAATAGACTTACAGTTGTGGCCTACTTGAGATAAAAATCGTAACTATCGTTGACTTTTCTGTCCCAATAAACTTATCCACGGTAACTCACCTGTTCCGTATAGGATGTATAGCTTACCAGCGACAATAGTTTGTATGGAAATTGCAATTCACGCGTCCTAATATAAGGCGATAAGAATGACTTATCGGGTATATTGGGACAGCTTCAGATTATTGACAGCAAATTACTGGCAGTAGAAGGTAGAAAATTATCTCTATCTGTAGATAGTATATTACACAAATACCTCAGCTTACAAATCTAGTTCAGTAATTATGTTAATGTAAGAGCAATATTGCGGCAATCTGGGAATCGTCCAACACATACTGAGAATGATGTATAAACTCGCTGGAACCAATAAAAGTGAATAATGACTGAATATAAATAAAATAAAAAAAATAAAATTAGAATTTCTATTGATTTTTACAAATAGAAATCTTTTTGTCGGAGCGTGTTATTGAAAGTGTGATCTGTGCTTGAAAAATTTTAGTACTGAATATGTTAGTCAAGTTTCACAGGATACTAAAGTGCAAAAGTTTTTCTCTTTTGTATTAAGTATGTTAAGTATTAAGATTAAGCATATATTTTTTATTTCATTAACTTTTTTGTGTGAATGTTTTAATTTTTTTTAGCAAAATAAATTCGTTTTCATTTCATTTCAAATATACATTGTATTAAAATAAACTCTGAGGTATCAATTACCATGGCCTTTGTTTCTAAAATGCTTGCCGATGCAAAAAAAAATCAAATAAGAGTGAACTTTTCTAGAGTTCCTTTGGAACTGTTACAATGAGCTCTTGATAAAGAGATTTTAAAAAGGGGAATCTAAAGTTTGTTAGAAAGATATTCCAAAAATTTAATTAGATTTAACTGAATTTATTCATCACACTATCGCTAAATGTGTAGGTAATCATTGAACATTTATACTCGAGATATTATGACACATCTATTTTTGGTGCAAAAAAGCGGCGTACATGTTCTGTTGTTTTCCGGTCTGATTGGTGCTGGTGAAATTAAGGGCACATAAATATTCCAGCGTCTCAGGGTGATTGGCGCAGTACGATGTGATCGGGGTCGCATCGTCGTACGCAATGTATTGAGGTCATTTTGTTATAATTTACGACTCAAATCATTGTCATTGTTAGGCTGCCAGTCCACTGGTCCGGAGAGATGAAAAGCTAAACAGAACTGTTTCAACATTAACCAATAAAATTCAGATGACTCATATAGCCCAGGCGTTGGTTATTAAGCTAGAGAACTCGGGGGCGAACCCTAGTAAGCCCAAATACTTATGATAACGTTGGATGTTTAATCCGTGTCGTGGGTGTTTATAACATACATATGTTACAGTATGTGTATCATATTAAATATATCGTTTTCTTACACCCATACTGCAGGGTATGCCTTGTAAGCGGCTGAATAAATTGTATAGAAGTTTGTCAATTTTATTATAACGGCAGGGAGGTTGGAGAGCGGGAAATTTCTGACACAAGAACTCGGTCCAGCTTCGCATAATCCGTAACTTCGCTCCCTCCCACTTCTTATCAATAAAATAAACATACAAACATCGATCCGCTTCTGTCAATGGACAGGTTGCCTTATGGCTAGATGAGTGGGCAGTTTGCACGTTAACTTGATTTTACAAAATTTAATACCTAGTTAATTGTAAAAGATGCATGTTTTATTGGCATGGCTTCATTTGGAATTGGCGATCATAGTTTTTATTGTATCTATTGTTATAGCGGCAATTATAATGCTCACTCCGTCAAAAAATCCGGTGTTTTAATGCAGCTGTATATGAGCCACTAACAGACAGACTACGAAGGGTAGTATCAGTGCAATTTTCCCCTAGTATGGTTTCCCCCTTCAGGTATTGAATCCTACAATTCTAAATTTAGGGAAAAAATAGATTTGGTCGTTAAGGCTATTTTAAAACTCTTCTTTGATCTATTTTTATATTACGGAAACAGATCAAAAACATCAGACGTCGATGTATCGTATTGGTGTTGAAGTGGCGAAAACATTTACAGTTATTCACGTCTAAGCGGCTGGATGAATTGGAATGAACTTTGATACCTACGTTATAACCTGGATTCAAAACATAGCGTATTATGTATAACTAATGCAACGTCAACGCGAAAGAAGTAATAGATAGTATAGCAATAATGGGTCGATCCAGTGGATCATAATTTATACCTCTTAAATATTTCCCTTGAAAGTCTTCAAGCGCCTTTTTCACATCACTTACTAAGGCAACCCTATCGCTATTGGATGTTGCAGAATACTGCAAGGGCAGCTTTGGGGCAGCTAAAATAAAATAAATAATGAATTTAGTTTCAACTATTAGCAAAGTTTAACAGAACATGTGACACGTGAGAGGGACTGGCTCCAGTAAGCCCACTTGGCGTAGTATTACTTGCCGCACTTTGCAAGAGCTTGATTGAGTGCAGCAGAGACTAATCATTAATCTAAATACTTGCCATTATTTTATATACGCTTCTATTACAATTACTTTTTCTCTTAATTTTCATTTCATAAAATTAAAATATACGAGCGTAATATAACCTAGGAAAACAAGGTAACCCTTTGCACAGGATGCCGGCTAGATTATGGGTACTACAACGGCGCCTATTTCTGCCGTGAAGCAGTAATGTGTAAGCATTACTGTATTTCAGTCTGAAGGGTGCCGTAGCTAGTGAAATTACTGGGCAAATGAGACTTAACATCTTTTGTTTCAAGGTGACGAGCGCATTTGTTGTACCGCCCAGAAATTTTGGGTTTTTTAATAATCCTGAGCGGCACTGCTTTGTAATGCTCAGGACGTATCATTTACCATCATCTCAACGTCCTGCTCGTCTCGTCCCTTATTTGTATAAAAAAAATTATTAAATGGTACGTTTAATTAACATTCTCAATACTAAGGGGCTAACTCCAAGTGTGGTCGAGTTTATTATTGAAAATCGGCTTAAGAAATTATAGATTTGCTTTCCTATGACAGCTGTGAAAACGTCAAAAAAAAAGAGTCTTTAAAACTAACCTCTACTTTGAACAATTCACGCACACTAACATAAAGTGTCATACAAATCGCTATTGTAAGACGTAGCTTGTCACGCACACTAAACTAATATTCCTGGACTGTTTTATTGGTTGTCTAACAGCAAGATACTCTATCTAGACGTATAAATTATGTTAGTTAAATACAATTATTAATAAAGTCATTATTGAATTAGTTTGAGGCTTAAATATACAGGAACGATCCAACTTTTGAATGAACTCTCTTCGTTCTCAAAGTCAAAATTTTTAATTGCATGAACATGTTAGATTGATGTTACATAAATATTATAAAGTACATGTTTGCCACATTTATGACGTGCAAATTTTATAAAATACATTTCTAAATCATTAGTTACAATAATATCAATTTAACAAAAGATTTGTAGCAGTATTATTTATTAATAATAAATAATTAAAAAAAAATTAATCGAAAATCTTTCTCTAGAATCTCTATTCAATATTATTCTTTATCTTTTACATTAAACATGATGTATTTTATAATTTTGTGTATATTATGTTGATTATCATTTCAATTTAATTTCAAGACATCTTTAACCATTAATTAATAATATATATTAGGTACAAAGCAAGTGAAGTGAAGGAAGAAGAAGCCAAAGCAAGTGAAGAGAAGAACCTCAGAATTAGTTTAGTTGAAATGGTAACCATGCGAACTATAGACACGTATTAGTTATCGGAGATCTCAAACCATTATGAATAAGGCGGTTAGTGTGCTATGAGATGTGTAGGAATCTATGTATGTTCATACCTTGATTTTGAGGTAGAAAATTTGATGGCATTGTCGGTGGTGGGGTCCTTAAAGCTGTTATAGTATTTTTGATATCTGAAACAAACATAATTTACGTCAATGTATTTTTTTTATTACAGAATTCTGACTGATACAGTGGGGGGCTCTTTTGCAGAATGCTGGCTAGATTATGGGTATCACAACGGTGTCTATTTCTGCCGTGAATCAGTTATGTGTAAGCATTATTGTGCTTCGGTCAGAAGGGCGCCGTAGCTAGTGAAATTACTGGGCAAATGAGCCTTAATGTCTTATGTGTCAAGGTGAAGAGCGCAATTGTAGTGCTGATAATTTTTTTTGGGTTTATCTAGATCCTCAGCGGCACTGCATTAATGCATTACGTAATAAATATGTAAGTATAACATCTTCGTGAGAAATAGGCAACATAAGTGGAAACAGGCAGTGCGGTGGGTTAAAGACCTCTTGCTGGCGATTACTTCTGACTCCCGGTAGAGAAATCAGGGTTAGTACTATAATTTAAAGAATTTATAAAGAATGATTGAGAGCAAAATTTATGGAAATTAACATCTTGACTGTTACTTCTCAATATATTCTTGATAATGTAATGTGTACCAAATAAAATTTGAAAAACAAAATTTTATGAACGATGCGGGATTCGAACCCACGACCTCCGGCGTTCCGTGCCGGTGCTGTTTTTCAAATTTTATTTGTGTATTAATCCTAGAAGTGAGGGTTATCACTTCAAAAACATAACATATTCTTTAGATTTACAAGAACGACATCTCAAGTCAATTTCCTAATATGCAAATATTGGGGTTGAGCAGGTTATCAACTGTAAAGTAGATCCTGTAGATGAAGCCACAACCTAAGAATTGAACAAAGCAAACAGAATTTTATGACGAGGCGGTACTCGAACGGTTAGCTCAGTTGGTTAGAGCACCGGCACGGAACGCCGGATGTCGTGGGTTCGAATCCCGCATCGTTCATAAAATTTTGTTTTTCAAATTTTATTTGTGTATTAATCCTAGAAGTGAGGGTTTCACTTTAAAAACATAACATAATGTAATGTGTGTACATAGGCGCATAGGTGAATATGCTAGAAACTATTTAACCATGATGTTAGCTCCAGAAACAGACATAAACTTATAATGCCTATTACTCAGATTAGTCGAGTTAGTAAGTCTTGTGAGGTGATGTATATGCTTTTAAAACAAGATCCCAGAAAATGTAAACACACAAAGTAAGTTTGTTTACCAAACAAAGTATTACGATATTAAAAATAATTATTAAAAAACGTTTGTAATATGATACTGCAGATTGGGAATGGAGCGACCGCCATCAGGCTATTAAATAATAAGTTTAATTTAAGTTTAATTTGTAAACATATTTTTTTATGACAAAAAAGATTTTGCTGCATCCGTTCTACTCAAGTCTCAGGCATTCTTTTTGGAATGGGTGGTAGTTTTTGACTTTCAGTAAGTGATGTCACATCCTATTTTGAATAAAAATATTTGAAATTGAATTTGAATTAGAAGAAAAAAAAAATTAGAACTTTATCTTACTTTGACGTACATATTTCTTTTGCATTGGTACTATTCTGTGATTCAGACCTTCCACTTCGAATTGAACCTCAACGTTTTGATCCGGAAAAAGATCTGCAATAAAGTGTTGGTGTAATTTATTAAGAAAACTATTAAAAAAAAATACGTGAAGATGTGTGAAACCTTAAAAAAATTGGCTTCGAGATGATTGCGAATGAAAAATTTCGGGAAGAGGATAACTGTAGGTTTTAATGTTCACGTTGAGATAATATAATAATTAATAATGTAGAAATTATAAAATTATTATCAAAGAACCATGAACTATTATTAATAAATAGCTCTATAATGATTCCTATCTCATTTTTCCCACGTTAAATCTTATGAATTTATGTGTCTGTCTCTTTTTACTGTTGCTTTTTCGTTTGCGACTTTCAAATCACATCGATGCTAAAGGAGTTTTCACTTCAGGAAACAGGAAGAACAAAAAATTAATCAAGGAGATAGCACTCCCGAGATACTAGATGGCGCTTAACTATTATCACGTTGACATATACTTTCTTGAACCTTGTTAAACTTAACCTCTGAAAACCATATTGATTGGGAAATTAACTAACTTTGGTTATTATAATATTTTTTTTAAATACTTTATGATAAAATTATATTATAAAGGACACGTGCGTCATTCTTTTAACAATGCGATTTACACTTTTATAATTCCTATTTCTTTTAATTTTTTTACTATAGCAAGTACCAATTTTGTTTATGGTCTTTTACTGTTATGAATGGATTAATTTGATAGACTATCCAATTAATTATTTTTTTATATATTTATTATTACTATCTATATCTTAAAATTATTTAATATTTGTTCCTTCCTGGCCTGTGATTTCTGTTGGTAAATAGACGCAGCTATAGAAAAAGACGGTTTTGAAACATTAGAATTGGTTAATATTATAAGCGTATGAAAATATAATAATTGTTACAAAACCTGACAATTTTTTAATAGGTTGCACATATTTCCCTAAATCGAAGCCCACTTTCTTAACATTGTATCCATTGTAAGCTGAAAAAAAAATTTAAAGACACTTAAATTAATTCTACTTTGTGATCTTTTATTGATCAACATTTTTCAGAAGATTAAAAATTAATTAATCATCAAATATTTACAGGGGTAACTGCTACAGAAAATAAAATACTGAATTGTGACGAAAAAAACATATTTTAAACTAAGCATATCGCAATAATGGATAACGCAAATAAACCAATTCAATTCCAAACGGTATAATTTATATACTCGTAAAACAAGCAGTGAAAATTTAACAAAGGTGCAATAGAAATCTAAGTTTGTGTGCATTCGTAGTATAAATATAGTAGATTGTTAACCGAGAGTCGAAAGAATCATTTCCCGAGGTATTTAGACTTGGCTATAGTCCGAGTAGGAATTCATTCTTTTACCCGTGTTAAACACTCTAATTTTCATTTCGAATATGAAGAAAATAAAACTAGTTGTTTATCTAAACTATTTATTCATAATATATAATAATATTAGTAGTACCTATTTAAAATTAATTGTCAAATTAGGACAATTCGTGAAATTAAAAGTTACATTTGTTCGCAATGTTTATGCTTTTTGATATATTATGATAAATTTGGCTGTTCTGGATATCTGTAAGACTCTGGTAAATATCATCAGACGATAGATTCCATGGCGTATACACCGTCAATTAATTTAATTCCGCCACAGATACATAACTGAACATAAATCAGTATCCCGCCAAATAATGTCGACTTTTTAAATTTAAAATATGGAACTCACCGCGTAATTGGTACGGCTTATTCCGCTCAAAGAAGTTTGCGCTAAGTTCACACTGGCTGTTAAGAAAGTTATTATGTTTTTTCTTTACTTAAAACTCTTCATAGCTGACAGCAGTTCTATTTTTAAAGTTCATTCCGGCCCTTAGGTGCGAAGTAATTTTTATGAGTTTTTCCCTCTCTTTGGAGGGAAGCAGCATTTTCCACCCAATAATCAGATCAAAACAACATTACTTTCCGAGTATGAGAAATGAAAAGTATGTTTAGTCCATTTAAATATTAGAATCGTGGACTTTACGAGTTCATACCTGGTGTGACCATACTTCTGTTTTTTTAAAGTCTCATGGATGGATCTTCTATTTACACTGATTGATTTAAATGTTCTTTTAATGCTGTGGCTATATAAGGCGAAGATTTGTCTGGTAGCAACATATGATGTGGACATATTTCGAGTAATATTAATTTTGCTTTACAAAGGAGTATTACGTCTTGCGTGGGTAAATAACAAACATCTACATTTTCACAAATTTTTTTGTTTATGAAAATAAGGGACGAGACGAGCAGGACGTTCAGCTGATGGTAATTGATACGCCCTGCCCATTACAATGCAGTGCCACTCAGGATTCTTGTAAAACCCTAATTTTGAGCGGTACTACAACTGCGCTCGTCACCTTGAGACATAAGATGTTAAGTCTCATTTGCCCACTAATTTTTCTAGCTACGGCGCCCTTCAGACCGAAACACAGTAATGCTTACACATTACTGCTGCACGACATAAATAGGCGCCGTTGTGGTACCCATGATCCAGCCGGCATCTGGTGTAAAGGAGCCTCCCACTGGTAATAATATATTATATATATATATATATATATATAAATATTCTTTTATTTCGCCTTTGAGTAATTTTAAGGAAACTCTTTGGTCAGGATTCTCCATAGTAGAAAGAACCTTGAATGTTGGTAGATATAACTTTGGATATATAATATTTGATGAATAGAAAAGTATGTTTTCCTTTCTGTCGAGTACGGGTATATCCATTGAAGAGCGAGAGACGAATCCGAGTATCGTCATTTTGAATTTCTCTCTTTAAATAAATCTGAGTTTTATGCACCTGTTTACAATCCGGCTTATGTGTGTATTAAAATGAAAGGAGAAAGGAAAAAATATTCAATAGACTATAGAATAGTGGATTTATTCTGACTTCGTAAACATGTAAAAGAAGGTGACTTACTAATTATTATTAATTAATTTAATTAAGAGTAACGTCGTGTATCTTGGTCAGTAATAACGAGATATTTTTGTACAAAATTAATACTTGCGTAGTCATTTCCACAAACAACCAAATAAGTAATATTATTCAAATATATTACGGGTAGTTTTTGTTAGTAAACTGCAATGGATCAACAAGTCATTTATGTTATAGTAACCTTTACCTTACTAACATTTTTTAACAATTCTTTTGAATATCGTAACACATTTGTTTGGTACATTTTCTGGGATCATTGCAAAAGCATTGATGCATTGCCCAACAAAAGCCTTACTAACTCAACTTAAACGGGTAGTAGGCATAACAAACTTATACTTGTTCCTGGTCTTAACATTATGATCATCAAATTTTCTTAGAATTTGCTCATGAACATACATAACATTATCAAGAATATATTGAAATGCAACAGTTAAAATGTTAATTTTTTTAAAGTTTTCTTCTTATGATTCTTTAGGACCTAGGTTATGTTATAAAATGTTCAGATTCATGAAAAGCGAATTGTATATACAGCCATTTAGGTTTTAATTAACGGCTTTAACTGCAAAAGAGTAATTATTTCAAAGACTGCAAGAGATATGTAGTCACAAATAAACGTGTGAATTTATGTTTAATAATGTCGCGATACAACGTGCAGATTGATAAATTAAATACAATCATAATCTCTGTATTTTAGGTCAAAAAAAATAACATATGAATGCCAAAAGTTATATTTTTTAACATTAACAATATGGAAGACCGACCCAACCTCTATCAATCAGTATTATATTAATAACGTTCTCTAATCGAAACTAAATCTTAACAGATAGCAACAAGGTTAGCTTTTATTAAATATATAAATGACACGTTGTCAGAAAAAATACCGCATCGACAGCAAGTATAATATTTAATCATCTAATAAGCAGAAGTGTTCACCTACAATAAAGAATACAAAAGCGTCTAAAACACCCAAATTTCAATAGAGAAGATGGTCTAAAATTATCTAACACCTGGGATCCAATAATCTCTAAATTAAAACCCATAACTACACATACCAAAAAAGAAGAGGACACTATCAGTAAATTTTGACAAAAACCATCTATGTACAGCAAATACCACCTCCGAGGAAATAAATGGCGCTAAACTTCATAATGACATCTATGACAAATACTATCTTTGACTCACTTCATCTGCAGTCCCCCTGAAAACGAGATCTGGAAATGTCTTGAAACGTCGGGTTAACTTAAATAAAAATGTAACTTTTACGCAAACACCTAATGTAAAACCGTTACAATCACACGCGTTTTAATCCTTTAAAAGTGTTTTATTTAAAAGCGCCTAATTCAATTTTGATTCTGTACACAAATGTACAGTACCTATAAATAATAAAACAAGAAAATTATATTGTAATAAGTATGTTAACATGTAATAATAAATTGGTTACACTTTCATAACCTTAATAAGTAATTATTTGTTGAAATATCCTTCCTGAATGCTGAAAAGTGACTTTATTTCGACCTCCAATTAAAATTTACATAGCATGAATTATTTTGACATTCCAATAATCAATAATAAAGTTGGTTTATTAGATGCCAATCGAATGTTGTAAGTAATTATGATCAATAAAACCATAATACCAATTAAAAATTATTGTAATTGCATAGATAGTACAGATTTGAGAACTCTAGATAGATACACTCGTAAAACAGTGGCTTGTTAGCAAAGTGTCCTAAACTAGATCTGTTATTGATTAGCTCGTTTCGTTGGAATATTAAACAGGTAATAAATTGGTTTCTGATAAAAACTCAATAAATTCAGACCTCACTTAAGTTTACGCAAGATTTAAATGTTAAAAAATATTGCATTATATTGCTTTAAGTACATAATTTGAGGAGTGGTCTAAAAAGTATTTTATTTAAACATGTAACACTTGCGTTAGTAAAAAAAAATACTATGCAACAGTAAATTTTCGTCCCCCACTCAAGCACTCGTTTTTTAATTTAATTTTTATTTTACTTGAATAATTTTTCTGGCCTTCGAAATATTTCTAATCAAGGCTTTATAAAGATCTTATCTTCACTCTTAATTAACTTAACACCAGTGGGAGACTCCTTTGCACAGGAAGCCGGGGTACCACAACGGCGCCTATTTCTGCCGTGAAGCAGTAATGTGTAAGGGCGCCGTAGTTAGTGAAATTACTGGGCAAATGAGACTTAACATTTAATGTACACAAATAAAATTTGAAATAGAAAATTTTATGAACGATGTGGGACTCGAACTCACGGCCTTACGGCGTTCCGTGCCGGTGCTGTAACCAACTGAGCTAACCGTTCTAGTAACGTATCGTTATAAAATCAAAAGCCCCTCAAATTTTTCTGTTTTTGAAGAATCCTGAGCGGCACTGCATTGTAATGGGTAGGGGAACCAATTATCGTCAACTCAACCTCCTGCTCGTCTCATCCCTTATTTTCATAAAAAAAATTCTTGACTCCTGGTTTTGTTGATATCACAAGAGCCACTTGTCCGTATGCTCTCTCGTGTATAAGACACGACCTATATTTTGAGTACAAAATCATAAATAACTACGAAAGATGACGATTTCTTCAGAGTTTTAGTGAAATAACGTATTTGTAACCAGAAATTTAGTGGACACTAACTACGAAAAGATAGAGAAAGATAACTTATTCCAGTACGGGTGAGTTTACATAAGTCGATTTTTGCAGATGATGTCAGGGTAACTATTTATAGTTTATGTTTTATCTTTTCTTTTTTTATGACAATAAGGGACGAGACGAGCAGCTGAGTCTCATTTGCCCAGTAATTTCACTAGCTACGGCGCCCTTCATTAATTGCCAGCCAGCCTTTGATTTGGAAGTAAGCTCTAAACTTAAAACGTATTTTTTCGAGAAAACTGCAGGTGGTAATTGATTTGAATTTTAAAAACCGAATTGTGTCCGAGGAAAGAACTGTTCTCGCAAAATGCGCGGTTGTAGAATGACAGACGTGAACATGAAATTTTATTCCTCAGCAACCACATTTGGTAAAGAAACCTATAATATATCTTTGGAAAGGTCTTGATTAGAAATACTGAAATTTGTTGGGTTTCTGGGTGGTCGGTATTGTATTGAGTTGCTTGCATTTAAAGACACGATCATACACGGGCAGCAGACACGCGAGGGACAAGGAGGTTGTTACTTATTATAATATTTAATATTTAACTTGGCGTCGTACGGTGTCACTCTGTTACTATTAATCATCTCCCCATCCTCGCCAGGGCCCATTTGATATACTCATACGACAGCATACGTAGAAGCACTAACATAACTAGAGCTGAGTGTTTCTTACAGACACAATGGTGATTTGGTGATTTGGTGAACGCTTGGTTTTATAATTACTTCTTCTCAAATATAAAAAGCCCAAGCCACCCATTTACCACAAAGATGAAAAATGATGCAACCACACTTATTTATGTACTAAAATAATCAATTTGTTATGTTTTGAAAGTGATACACAAATAAAACTGAAAACAAAATTTTATGAACGATGTGGGACTCGAACCCGTGACCTATCGCAGTCCGTGCGAGCGCTCTTTCCAACTGAGCCTATCATTCGAGTGACGTCTTCCTCTCCTCCTCCTCTCCTTCTCCTGCTTTGTTCAACTCTCAGGTTGTGGCTTCATCTACAGGATCTACTTTACAGTTGATAACCTGCTCATACCCAATATTTGCATATTAGGAAATTGACTTGAGATGTCGCTCTTACAAATCTAAACAATTCGTTATGTTCTTAAAGTGATAACTCTCACTTCTGGGATTAATATAATCTACAAAGGTAACTCGGTAATAAAAAAAAAATATTTTAGCGAGACTATACAAATGTATCTAATATTAATCCTTATTTCATCAGTGCTTTTATCAGCATCGTGTATGTTATACACATTATAGAATTTAATAAGGGAATCGATAAAGTTTATTGCGGTACAGAAATTATTGCATTCGTGAATCTCGATAATTTCAAAGTGTACCTAATATTGTTGTTATCGCTGCACATTCTGGCGACAAACGTGAGTCTCAGAGCATGTGTGATGGCTCTACGATTTGTTAACTGTTCCCTTTAGTTTTATGTACTAATGAGGAACAATTGTTTCTTACAATTGAATTTCCGTATTTATTATTAAACAAATTATTTGTTGAGTATCTTTTCATTAGGTTAGCATTGTACAATTTCTGATGTATCCCTTTCATTAGTTGATGGTTTTTTATGTACTGTTTTAGAATATTGTTGACATCAATAGCTTTGTATTTTTGGTACATAAACCATTAATTCATTAAATTGACACTATCGCCATAAAAATCTTTTAAAGTCTAAAATGAAAAATCTAAAGTCTGATTATATAGGTACATTGCTCGTTATAATCGGTATAATACTACTTGTAATAATAATACTTGGTTCACTTAGACCTGTAAATCTTCGTATTTAAATGAGTGTTGTTAAATCTAAATGCGTTGTTTGAAGTTGCATGAGCGTGTTTAGTAAATGAGTTAAACGTGCTGGTAACGGGGTGGTCTCTGCTAAATCAACTGTCTACAAACTATATGAATATGCATGACTCGAGACATATTTTCTCTTGACGTTTGTAGGAGACTTCTCTCTACATATATTCGCAACTTTCCAAACTAGAAACTGTTTTAATATAACTCCGAAATATTTAGCAATATCGTTGCCCGTTTATAACCGACTTTAAAAAATAGGAGGTTCTCAATCGACTGGATGACTTTTACCTCATACTTCGATTGGATGGGTCCCATTGAAAATTGTAATCAATTTTTTTTGCGACAATTTGAACTTACTGCCTGAGACAAATACATAATATAATATTTAATATTCACATGACATTAGGTACAAAATAATGCACCAAATTCAACACTTAGATTTAGGCAAGAAACATTATGGTTATTTTTTTTAAATTATAGGAACAACTATACCGCATTACTAAATGATCTAAAGCTATGCGTTCGGCAATAGGACCCTGAAATATTGAACTTTGACGTTACTCCAGTAATATATTCCGAATAATAGGAACAACTAATCACATTTAAACTTGGAGTAGTGTTCCAATCTTAAAAATCTCCAATAGAATTGCCGAACATGGAATCTTCGAGAATGTCATTTTCTAAAGAGCCAGCATCGTTCATCTTAGTCCTCTACTGCTACCAAACATGGACGACGCAGATAACGTACCCATGATAATGATTATCATCCCAGTCTATAAAATAAAGTTTATCTAGGAGCATCTGGGAGAACATTTATCCCAGAAGGAAATGGTGAGGAAGGGAATCAGATTACTAGGAGGAAAATCTGTTGCAGTAATGGCAAAGGATACATTAGAGGCAAAAAGGGTTGCAATGTAACAGAATAAAATAAGTAGCGTAGAGAAGTTCTACCCCTTTAATCTCGAACACAGCCGTTTTTATGATGCATCCTACATAAAGACTTCTCCAGAGTACTGTACGATGCACAAGTAATATATAACACTATGAATTTGCCGTCTTGGTATAAAAATCTTGTATTTTTAATCCTTTCCTCTTGAGAGGCCGGTCAGACAATTTAGAAAAGGTTATAAATTTTGAATTGGCTTTCATGGTTTTAAGTACTTATTTATAGTAATATATATATACATTGTCAAGTTTTTTTACAGATGCAGTCCGCTCACAGAAGGAAATATGAATCATATTAGGGTCGAAACAATCGCCTAAATAAATAGCAAGTACATATATTTTAGATAGATACATTATAAATGATTTATACGTCAAGATAGACTATGACAGCTGCGAAAAAGTCGAAAAACTAAACTCTATTTGGAACAATTCACGCACAGTAACACAAAGTGTCATACAAATAGCGAGTGTAAGAGGTAGCTCGTCAAGCACACAATATTAATATTCATGGCCTATTTTCATGGGTTCTCTAACAGCAAGAGACTCTAACTAGACGTATAAATTATCTAAGTTTTGTACATTACCGTCCCCACCTTGCATACGCGCATGCTCCATAAAGTCGATCTGATAATTGGAGGTCAAACATATCCCACCCAGTGGCAGAACCCATGTTCATTGCCCCTACCTTATTACGGCTATCGGTGTCTGTTCAGGCGCATCCAAAACAGTTCAGATCGTGATTCCTTGTGAACTCTGCATACGGTATACATATAAATATACTTTTTATATAGGTATGTATGACTTATATTTAAAAGGTCCGATATAATAAGATTAACTTTATTTATTTGTTTTAGGGTTTTGGTAGCCAATTAGAACCCTTTTATTAAAACTCCAAAAGTCCCTCGTCCATCCGCCCCTCTGTCAGCGGGACGACAAAGAAGGAAAAGACTCCTTTGCACAGGATGCCAGCTAGATTATGGGTACCACAACGGCGCCTATTTCTGCCGTGAAGCAGTAATGTATAAACTTTACTGTGTTCGTTCTGAAGGGCGCCGTAGCTAGTGAAATTACTGGGCAAATGAGACTTAATATCTTATGTCTCAAGGTGACAAGCGTAATAATTTACCGCCACTCAGAATTTTTGGGCTTTTCAAGAATCCTGAGCGGAAGAGAGCACTACATGTCATTACAATGCAGTGCTGTCTTCCCGTATTTTCATAAAACAAAAAGGAATAAATAAGAAGATGCAAAGTAATACCAATTATCAATAGCGACGATAAAGTACAATTTGTTTTGCGTGTGGAGTGAAGTGATTTTGAAGGCAATTATACAAGCGGCCTTCTTCGAGATCAAAGCAGTGCAACTTCTGTACTTTAGTACCATTATTTATACTGTGACACAGATCAATATTATTAAAAGTACTTTTTACATTAAAATTATGCGCAACTTATATTGATTAACGTAATTAAGGCGAAATCTTTTAACTCTGGTTAAGAATATAGTTCGTGCTACTCATCTCAGTTGGCAAAGCATCTTGACTTGTTATTGCTGATGCCATATATAGTTTCATTGAGTGTGCGACTGGATAAAATAAAAATGGTAGCTTACTCTGATAAACATAATGCCTATCAAAGATCTACGAACTTCTTGGAAGATCTACGAACTTCTAAGTAGCTTATTATAGTAATTGTAAATATTTTGTTACCTTATTCTGGCTTGTGAAATCATAAAATGTTACTTCTTTTGTTTTATACCTACTATATACTGTAATCAGTTTTGGCCTTATTTTTCTACTATATATTATAACTAGAAATGTTGTTTCCTTTTGGTAGGTACATCTAATCACTTAGACTAATTGTTCATTGTTTTTACTTTAATAGCAGATACCCGGTGACATCTTCCGCGTACATTTTATTACACCTTAGGTTACATTATTGGACTTTGAGTAAGGATCCCTATTTTTTTTTAAATGTAAAGCCTTATCACCCGGGCAAAGTGTAGCTTCCCAACTTCAAATATTTTTTCAAATCGGTTCAGTAGTTTCGGAGCCTATTCAATGCAAACAAACAAACAATGAAATCTTTCCTCTTTATAATATTAGTATAGATTATAATGTGTATAAATTGCGACGCTGTAGATTACATGAAAATAAATAAATAAATAAACTTAAATATTGCTCAGACGCTAAGTAGATTTCATATAAGTAGTATATATTTCCAACTTATCTATATACAGATGAAATATAACTAATGTTATATTGAATAGCTCGTTATGCTAATTTAATAATGCAGTAACTTCAACACTAATGAAGTACGCTATTAAATTGAAGCCGATATTAAGATCTTCAGGACTTAGTCATTATTAGTAGCCAACGATAGCCTTTCGCCAAGCTTACTTATCTTAAGTGCCTATACTGTTTTCAAAATCGTCTAATAACTTCATGGTATCGCTTTTATTTATATTAATTAAATTGATGCTTAAACTATTGAATATATCGTTATTGATAAATAAATGCTAAAGCGTAAGGTATATTTAGAAATGTCTAGTTACATACATTTGTATAGTCATGATAATTTCTGTCACTATTTTGCTTTTATACACTTTCTTTTAAGCCCGCTATTCTTAAGACCTTAAATCTGATCCTTAAGAGTAAGCATTAGCAGCAATATGTTTCTCTTTGATTTTTAAACCTAGATCAAAAGTTTTTCTCAACCTTCCGAAATCTAAAAATGCCCCGGGGTATTATATTATTTTACACTGTCTAATATTTTACGTGTTTAAATCTTGTTTGTTGTTTGAATCTACAGGTGAAGAGTTTGACATTAAAAGAGGTGTTCGCCAGGGAGACCCTATCTCACTTAAAATATTTTCAGCCGTCCTAGAAATGGTATTCAGGAATCTGAATTGGTCGAAGAAAGGGCTAAATATAAATGGCGAAAATCTGAATCATCTACGTTTTGCTGTTGACTTAATCGTATTTTCTGATAGCCCAGAAACTTTAAATGGAATGTTACAGGAGTTAGCGGATGAGAGTAATAAGGCAGGCCTTTCAATGAATTTAACAAAAACGAAAATAATGACAAATTCTGCACAAACAGTGCAAATAATAGTTAATAACGAGCAAATAGAATACGTTCAGGAATATAATATATACTTAGGGCAGTTAGTATTTAATGAAGAATGTATGCAAAAAGAAATAGAAAGAAGAATAGTTCTTGGAGGAAGGCCTTTGTCGGAAGACAGGCTGATCCACAGTAAAGACCGTTTGCCGATACTATTTTTTACTTTATTTTAGTAACTACTATGTAAAATTTGTACAGCAATAATGGATTTTTATTTTAGTTTATTTAATATTTTACGTGTATTAATAGATGGCTTTTACTTATGTGTGAACAAGTAAGACCATGCAAAATAAACCATCTCATAAACCAAATGATATAACTTAGTCAGGGCGTAGTGTGCCGTACGGCACTTCCGATTTTGGTGTATCTAGAAAATCTAGTGCATTGCGGCACTTGCCGATTTCAGAAGCAAGACTTATATCATCATTGTGCGTGTCTTTCTGTTATGACTTATTGTTTTTATAAGTGCTAGATTACTTCAAACAGATCAAATAGCCTAAAAACCAAGTATACAATAAACGACCTAATAAAGAACGCAGATGATTGTGTTGGAATTCAGTTTCAAAAATTTGGTTACAATTTGTTAAGTTTTAGAGGAGGAAATAGTCGAATTGAGGTTGTCAGTTGGTGATGAAGTTGTTCTAAGCGCATTCATTTTTGTCTCGTTCTCTCTACAGAAATAGTGACTTAGAATTCATAAAGTCTTCATCATTTAATGTTTTCTCTTAATTATTAGAAATCAGATCTGATCGATAAATGTAGCACTTATGTTCCCAACATTCCTGTCCTAACTACTATATTAATTTGTGTACTCAATCTAATTTCATACTAGTAAATATTTAGTCTTCCTTAAAAAGGAGAGATTACAGAAACATGTGCTTGAAATCATTTAGAATCAAAATCAAGTATGTATAACTAACTTTACTTTTTTAAATTTAATAATGTCTTTATTCTTTTATTTCTTTTAAAAAATTGTAATTTTAAAATAAGCATACCGCTCAACAGTTGCAATCATACGCAATCGGTGCAATCATGTTTGTTATTTTAGTTTATTGACCTAGATCGATTGGTCCATTGTAAACCTTTAATGATGATTTTCCTTCATGTTAATTAAGACTTTTTTTTATGGCAAAACCTATTGGTAAACACAAAGATCAAACAAAACAAAACTAAGTTTAAGGCAACCATAAAGTAAAGAATGTTAATTTCAAACAAACTATGCTGCTTAGAATTTCGTAGCGCACCATAACAAAAGCATGAATATTCAGATTTCCCTTGCGGACCCTTACAGGTACTCAACGAACCGCTTAACCTTTTATATCAAATTCAAATTAGAGTTACTGAGGCCAACGGATTGTCGGAGGTCTTTCGTAGCAGTACTGCATCGCATTCGACACCATGTAAGTCTAGCCGGCGGGTACATTCACCACATTAGACAGCACTTCCTTAACAAAAGAGGCTCAGAGAGTCCCATTCTAACAATTGTATGAGCTATTTACCTTATCTGTAGCAAGCCGCAATCACACCCGCTCCTGGGTATACTGCGACGGTAGAAACTTGAAACTTTATTATTAAACATTATATTATTAACTACCAATCAATTAGATCTAAATTTTATGTCCAATCTGTTGTGATTTAAAACCGAAAAGAAATAATATTGTGTGTGGCACAATGTTATTTAATATTATCAATCGAAGAAAACTGAATCACTAATTTGTTTAATATTTATAAATATTCTAAGCATAATGTTCAGGCTACAAAAAACATGCTGTACTTGTCACAGTAGTAAATAAAAATCAAACTAGACTTAGATACTTTGTTCTTGCTAAAATTTTATAAAAATTTCTTATCTCTATTTATGTACCTAATCATTAGTAAATAATGAAAATATACGAATTATTTCACGTTGAAGTATATATGTAATATCTTAACATTTAAAAAAATAATTGTAGGCTTTTCTGTATAAATAAATGCATTTGTTCTTAACATTTCATATTTAGCAGTTTTAAAAACCGGTTATGAAGCAAAATGCTTTTAAGGACTTAATTGCATTAAATTATGGTTTAATATTAACGTAAAGTAAACAAAAAAATGGCAGTTTTAGAGACTGCTGAAAGAGGTGAAAACTTTGAAATTTTGTACCAAAATTTGAAATTTCAAAGAGTTTGAATTAAATCATCAATCTGGTTTTTCAATCTATTGACACTCCGAGCTTTAATTAAATAAATGTTTATGTGGTTTTTTATTATTCTACAATACTTCAGCTGTATGGGTACAGATATACTACTATTATCATTTCGGTGACGCGAATTTACGAGATTTCAACTATCTCAAAATTATGTAACGCGCATAGCACACGGCTGCTGTGCGGACGCCAGTTATGAGCATGTCGGCGACACGAACCCATAAGATTTTCCCCCAGCAAAAAGTGCCCAATGCGGCTAAAGTAGAGAGTAGATGTAGAGTAGTGAGATTTTACTTTTACAGCCACTTTTATCATGCCTGTATACATAAATATTGTTTCCAATATTAAATACATTTTTCCCCTAACAAAAAACAAACATAAATCGAAATGCTTAGACCGCAGTATAGGCCAGCAGTTGCAATGCAGTCGCAGACATTTGCCATATAAAAGTAAAAGACGACATGGGATTAACGGGATTGTTGATCAGGACACTCTGAGCAATTGCACGAGAACACATAGGCTTATAATCTAATATTAATTAAGTACATTTAACCAAACAATATACCAATGATCAAAATGAGAATATCGCAGTATAGGGCAGTATCAGCCGCATGTCAGTAGAAGCTGCGCAGCCGCGGGCCACTGCGTTATAACAGTGATAGCCGGCGCGTGATGTGACCATAGCGGGATCTAGCTTGCTGCGCCCCGACCTACCGCGTCCACGCCATAATACTTCGGCTTAACGTACAATATTAATCAATTAGAAATATAATATATTCATTGACGACCTATATAGCTGAGTGATTAGCGACCTTACCTACTAAGCTAGAGGTCCCGGGGTCTAATCCCGGTAGGTGCAAACATTTTTATTAAGAATGAATGTTTCTTCATGAGTCATGGATGTTTATAAGTATTTATGTATGTTTAAGTAAGTATATTGTATTAAATATATCGTTGTCTCGTGCCCATAGTACAGGCTACGCCTAGTTTGGGGAAGATAATTTGTGTAAAAGTGTGTCAGTATTATTATTAATATTATATTATTAAAGAGAAATAATAAAAAAAATCTCTTTCGTGTGTATCTTTTTAAGCTATCTCAATACTCAGTGCTTTATGACTCGATTTGGAATGTTTTTTTCAATATTGATCCCATTAAGAACAAATTTCAGGTCAGATAATTATATAATGAGCTAAGTGGATATCCACTAACTTTGTTACACTTTAAACTTTCTTCATATATGTGTAGATATAATTACTATTAAAACATCTATTAATTCAAATTAAACCTTAATTTAAATACAATACAAGTTTCTATCGATAAAGCTATCTAGAAAAAGCAATAAATTTCGAGCACAATTCATTCGATTTCGGATTTACGCTCTCATTACAAAACGATATAAAAATATTAGACCATTATTTCTCAACAAAATTTTAACAATAACAAAATAGACTTAAGACAATACCCAGAATAAGAAACTTGGTGTTCACCATGTTAGAAAAAAAAGCATTTTGTCTGTGAATTACCATACGAAATACAAATATGGCTACAAGTTTATTTGGAGCTGTATATCTCTTTTTGATTATTAAGGCCTGATATGACGCCTAGTAAGTCACCGGAACTGCGTGCAGACCGCATTTGTAATGAGTTAAAAATTAAAGCCTAGTCTACAATAATAGAATTGTAATATTGATATACTTATGTCGTCAATATAAATAAACAAAGTTTTACTTTTTAATAACTTATAAATCTTTATTATTTTTATCTGGTGAAATGCATGTTTAAACTCCAGCGGAAATGATCGTTTTGGCGCATTTCCGTTGCTGTTCCGATGCGGTAACGGTGCACCGGTAGCATGTACAACATGCATAGGCAATTAATTGCTAAAAGTCGCGATTCTTCATAATATGAGTGAAGCCATCTTTTAAAAAATGCGTCATTTATTTATTCAACAAAATAAAGAACGCGTGAGTCTCGTGACTCCTCACCGATGTAATAACTTAAACTAATCTATGTTGAACTTATTTAACTTGAGAAAATCTTAGGCTTTTACTTAAATTTTATGTTTAATAATATGATCATGTACATAAAGGGTTATTTATTAATAAACTCTTTTATTGATCATAAAATATATTTTATTCTTTTTTTTTTATGGAATAGGAGGACAAACGAGCGTACGGGTCACCTGTTGTTAAGTGATCACCGCCGCCCACAATCTCTTGCAACACCAGAGGAATCACAGGAGCGTTGCCGGCCTTTAAGGAAGGTGTACGCGCTTTTTTTGAAGGTACCCATGTCGTATCGTCCCTGAAACACCGCACAAGGAAGCTCATTCCACAGCTTTGTAGTACGTGGAAGAAAGCTCCTTGAAAACCGCACTGTGGAGGACCGCCACACATTCTTAGTTACAATTCTTGAATTTGTAAGTAAATTAGAATTTTGTGTATGTATATTATTAGTATCATTATTTAATCTTATAAAAGTAGAAATTGGTTAGAGTAGAGCCAGACAGACTGGCGACGTAACGCGTTACGTTACGGAGCCTCACTTAAGAAATTATCACTTCAATAATGGGTACGTAAATTATATTTGTTACTATTGAATATTTTTGATAAGACACCATAATAATACAACTTCTTCTCTTTGCAGAGCATGTCAAGGAGTTATACTCGTGTTTATACTTAGATACAGGTTTCAGTATTGTATTATTCAGTAGTTTAAATCCCCAGAAGAAATGTTAGTAATTACACAATAGTTTTGTATGTATGTTGATACTATCATCTCGGTTACGAAGTTGACGGCACGCGCTAATCCAGAAATCTCTAGGGCTGCAAACACTTATTTAATTTATAAATAAAATATTTTTTTTGTGTCAAGAGCCCTTACAACCTGTTCTTGTAGTGCAGAACCCTTGGTTTGGAATTTAGCGTCGCACTTTTTTAAGGTTCCGTAGCCAAATGGCAAAATCGTAACCCTTATCATCATAATGTCTATCTATCTGTCCGTCCGTATGTCACAGCCAGTTTTTTCTGAAACTTTAAGAACTATACTGTTGAAACGTTGTTGGTGAGTAGATGTATTCTGTGAACCTACATTAAAAAAAAGAAAAAAAAACAATAAATTTTGGGGGCTCCCCATACTTAGAACTGAAACTCAAAAAATTTTTTTCACCAAACCCATACATGTGGGATCTATCTATGGATAGGTCTTTAAAAATTATATTGAGGTTTCTAATATCATTTTTCTATACTGAATAGATTGCGCGAGCGACACTTCCGTCATAAATCGTTACAACGAACTACAAGAACTTTTATATTGTGTTACTTGCTGCTATGGAACTCTTCATGGGCGACTCCGACTTGCATTTGGTCGCTTTTTTAGAAATTAATTTATTAATTACCTCCTCCAATAAGTTTCCTCTGGTCTATTTTGTAACCACTCACGACGGGACTCAGACACTGGAACACAACCTAACACACAAATTGGAATGCTAAGCTTACTTTCTGTGATCTCACCAGCCTTCAGCCTAGCAAACTATACGTTGGGCAAGTCTAGAAGGCTTCTGAGATAGATTTATATGGCAATACAAAAATGCAATTATGTTTTTATCTAGATGTGCGCCGGTCCTAACCAATCGAACGCAGTTATGTTGTGAATTTTGTAGTTTTTGCTTGTATGAAAAATTATTAAAATATCTTTTCTTTCTTTAAATAATGCTGCTTTAGCGTCTAGAAAATAAAAATTCCATAGACAATGAAGTAAATTTTATAAAAAATTAAAATAGGGTTACCTTTAGAATTTTTTACACAATGATAAATTACTGTAAATTAAAAAAAACCTGCTTCAACGTTTTCTCTACATATTATCTAGTTTTGACCAAAATATTTTTTTTTTCATATTGTACATTTAAGAGATTTCTCTCTGGTGGCGATGGTGGATGGTTTATTCTGCATATAGACTAACATAATTTATTTGATTTCAGCAAATGAAATACAATAAATTTTCTACGATATATCTCATCATGTCATAAGTGATCACTGACGCCTAAGCTCCTTTGAAACACCAGAGGAGACACAGAAATAAAAAATGTGAGCTTTTAAGGTATGCAATATTCGATGTATACTTATTTAATCGGAATTACAAGGCTCCAAATTGACGAACCAGATTCGCATAATTTTATAAAGAAAAAATATAATTATGATGCTAGTGGCAGCCCTGGTTCCAGTAAACAGAAGTGTCTGTTGAATGTAAGTCGTGACATAACTCAAGCCCGAGGGAGCAATCTCGAATAAATTGCGTATACTTAGTGCCTCTTTATAGACCTTTTAAGGTAGAAATTTTAAGATGATAATCGACACGGTCATAATTAAGATCTGTACGATTGTTTGTTCGTGATGAGAGTGGGTGGTTCTACTTCCGAGGTCCCGTCATGTGACGTTTTTGGCAACTAATCAAATTAATATTTTCACTCAACAACTATCCCGTGAATGAAAAAAATCGTTATGTACTTTAGATCTCACGGCAGTGAGATATAAATCTATCTGTAGGTTTGGCGCTGCTCACAAAATAACTTTATTTATTTACGGTGTGTGTGTGTGGAGTGATGCATCTACTCTACTCAATAGCTCATAATATACTTTTTAACTTACCGCTTGAAAATGTTCGAAAATCGGGAAGTTATGGGCTTTACTCCGTTTTTCAAAAATCGAGTTTTCATCAGATCTCAACGTTTTAAGGTTAGTTTTTAAGGAAGCTTCCCTGACTATTCCCGCAATGGTGACCCCACGTCTGTATGTATGTGTGTGTGTGTGTGTGTGGGGATGTAATGTATCTAAACCTCTCATAACTTTTGAACGGCTCGACCGATTTCATCGCGATTGGCGCCATTCGAAAGGGCTTCACCAAACTTAAATTTTGAATACAATTCTGACCGAAAAAAACTACGAAATATTTTTTCATAAGTGTTTTTTTGGTATAACTTTAAAACGGCTTTACCAATCGATTCCAACATCAAAACTAATCAGCTCTTAACATCAAAAAACCACGTCAATCGCCACCAATTGTCGCTATTGGAAAGGGCTTTATTAAACTTAGATTATGAATACAGTTCGGCCCTGTTCGGACCGGTACGTTTTGAATATCTCAAAATAACTACGAAAAAAATCATTTTCTAAATGTGTTTTTTTGGTATAGTTTTTCGGCTTCACCGATCGACTGAAAAATCGGAGTATTCATTCAAAAGGAATTGCGGTGTTGAAATTTATAAAATAGGGTCTTATTATCAGACTTTTGAGCTCGAAGACCTCAAAATCGTCATAAGTACAATTTTTTTTTTACTTACTCGTTTATTTTTTGTAGCATCACTTTACATATTATAATGTGATTGAAATGATTTGTAAGACGATGAAGATGTAAATTTAATTCCATTACTAGGTTCATTCCAATTACCGTTTAAGTTAAAAGTGTGAAATATATTACTAGCTTAGTTATGATGTACGTAGTTAGGGTACGACCTCGACTTCACCCGACTTAATATCGTATCGCGCTCCCTCATACACTCCTAATAAAATAAGTATTAAATATATGATAATACCCTAAGCTTTACTCATATTGCTTGCAAAATTTTGAGAAGAACCATTGATTTTTTTTCATGACGAGATGAGTAGGACGTTCAGCTCATGGTAATTGATACGCCCTACTCATTACAATGCAGTGCCGCTCAGGATTCTTGAAAAACCCAAAAATTCTGAGTCACTGAGGCACATCAATTATTGCACTCGTCACCTTGAGACATACGATGTTAAGTCTCATTTGTCCAGTAATTTCACTAGATACGGCGCCCTTCAGACCGAAACCCAATAATGCTTACACATAACTACTTCATGGCAGAAATAGGCACCGTTTTGGTACCCATAATCTAGCCGGCTTCCTGTGCCAAAAAGTGCTAGTTAGTTTAAGGCGGGAAAATGTTACAAACAAACTATTCAACTAAATCTCACTCACAAAAAAGACACACATTCGCTTTAATAATATTAGTAAGGATATCGGCTATTTTTAAACGCATTACAATGCAAATTAGAAACTATAAGACTCTCTTATAGTATATCTCAGCAAGACAGAACCTTCGTGTGTGGCAAACAGCAGTCGATACTTTAAATAATATGGGAGCTCAAGACGACTCTCATATCTTGAAGGGAAGTATTTTGCATGCAACTATCTTCGGAATAATCTTAACAAAACGCCTTCCAATAGCCTATAATTTAGCAGCGTCCACTCGAATGTCGCTCTTATAGTTAGAGCAGCAAGATAGAATTATAAAATAATAGATTTTACAGGAAAAAATATTATGTTATTTAAAAATATACGAAATGATTTATTGAAGTAACTGTTGGCTGGTAAATAACTGTATGATTGATATAAATTGCCGTAAAATATACTTTTATTGACGTACGGCAACTGTAATTTAAATATTTTATTTATACGAATAATAATAAATACTAAAAGAATTCCAAAGATCACAAAATCAATCAATATTTTATAAATTATTTATTAACTATATACCTCAACGATAAAAAAAATTGTCTTATTATTTATAGGTATTGAGAGATTAAATTTGTAAATTCTTTAGTGTTGCATGACTATAGAATAGTAAGAATATTTTTTCCAAGTTACTTCTAATCCAACACGTGGACGCCGAAAGTTGTTAAGTAAAATAAAAAATTATACATTTAAAAAAACCGATTTCAAAAGCCAAAAAGTATCAAATAACTCAAAATTTTATTTAATACACCTCTTATGCAAACCTTTACCTTTAATATTAATAGAATACTATTATTTGTATGTGCTACATATTGATAGGTTCTAAGTCGGTGCCAAGCCGTAAACAAAATAAAACTTAATATTATAAACAGCTTACTTACCTACTGGAACTGTCTGGCCCCGCGTGTCAGTCCGCTTGGGTTGTTTTGTTCTAGACGAAGGTATCCCGCTCAAAATCACGTGTGGTGAGTGTAGGTAACTACTATTTCATTTTGCTTGGCACCGACTTCAAAGCTATCAATATGTAGCACATACAAATAATAGTATTTAATTAATATTAAAGGTAAAGGTTTGCGTAAAAGGTGTAATAAAATATTTAGTTATTTGATACTTTTCAGTTTTTGAAGTCGGTTTTATTAAACATAGTTTTTTTTTATTTTACTTTTTAGTGTCAGTTAATAATAATAATAATATGTAATCAAAAGGAAAAAAAAAAAAAAGGAAAAAAGGAACAAAAGGAACCGTGTTGTCTACAGCTACTGTCAACGAGTCGACTTGGTAGGTACCTACTGAAAATCAGTACTGGAAATCATTTCCAAAAATACTGAGTGGGTGTCCTTTTCATGACCCCGTATTTTTTTATTTGTTAATTTAACTATGTATATATGTTTTGTGATGTCATGAATAAATGCATACTTTACTTTATTTTACTTTACTTTTAATCAACATGAATGTAAACTCCTAAAAAAGCCGTACACAATAATCAACTATATCATCCTCGTAAACAAATGTTTTCTAAAAAAATGTTTATAAAATAAAAACTACTGGTGCCAAACGATGTAAAGTTTATATGGGACCAAATGGCATCTATGCCGCCTCGAACTAAAAGAGAATTACGTAAATCGGATCATAAATCTCAGAGTAATCGGTAAAATACCAATCGAATTGAGAACATCCTCTTTTTTGAAGTCGGTTAAAAAACAGTAAGAACTTAAAAGAGTAAATAAGAACTTCAAACTCATCTTAAAGATGCTCTGAAGTACATAAAATCCACGGTCGATGTCCGAGTCATTAAAATTGGAAATCGGTAGGCGAGAACCATTTACCATTAAGCCTGGTGAAGATCGTTCAGGAAGATGCCCGTCGTTTTGTCGTCTCCTTCATTAGGCAGCCACAGGTCAGAGCGACACCTCTCGTGCTAACGTTCTGATGTATTGTTACGATTGTCTGCACCTGAGGGCATGCTAGATAAACGGTGCAACCGCATTTGCAAGCGATCGTCATAAGGCGGTGAGCACACGTGCGAATTTATTAAGTTTACCGTAGTAATGCGAGATCGAATCGGAAATGAGGAGATCCGTAGGAGAACAAAAGCCCAAATGGTTATAAAACTGAAGTGGCAGTGGGCAGGGCACATAGTTCTACGGACAGATGGCCGTTGGGGCAGTAAAGTCCTCCAATGGCGACCACGTACCGGAAGTTGCAGTTTTGGTAGGCCCCCCACAAGATGGACCGACGATCTGGTCAAGATCGCCGGAATACGTCGGTTGAGGGTAGCGCAAGACCGATTGACGTGGAAATTCTTTGGGGGTCATTAATTATATTTATTTACTTTTGATAATTATTTCGATTAGTTTTTCCTGATGGTGTATGTATTATACTCCCCATGCTGATTCATTTCAAATCCTTGTCAACTATACTTAGCTAACCCGTGATCTTTGACAGCTGTTATTTTATTTCAAAACACTGCGATGAAACTAAAAAATACAATGTATTGCAAACCGAAACAAATATGTGTTACGAACAATTTTAATTTTTTCTCTTAAATAAAAAAAACGATACTTGATGTTTGTTTGTTACAATGTCACAGACATGTCAAACATTTAGCACGCTTATTTTATAAACAAGGCTTCTAAACATCCAACAGTAAAATATATAAATATATGCACAAATTCACGCTTCAAAATAACTCGAAGATTTGGTCATAGAAGCATACTGCCTCATACTCTGGCACTTACATACAATGCTATATTCTGACAAAGTGAAACATTATTGAGGAAAGTTACACGTGTGCACCCAGCCTTAAACACATTCTTTCGTGATAAGTGATTAGTAATTAGAAGCTCGTTGGCTTTCAAGTTGTTTTAATGATTGAAAATAAACAAGTCTAAGATAAATATCGTTGGAACGTTTTGTTTCTCTTGTTAAAATTAAATACCTCTCGCGGTAATACAATGCTGTATTCTTATCATAAATCAGAGCATAAAATATTACTGTCTTAACACCTGATAGAACGATAATTACTACTACCAGTGGGGGGCTCCTTTGGAAGGGATGCTGGCTAGATTATGTGTGTGGTAACGGCGATTATTTCTGCCGTGAAGCAGTTATGTGTAAGCAATGCTGTGTTTCGGTCTGAAGGGCGCCGTAGCTAATGAAATTACTGGGCCAATGAGACTTAACATCTTATGTCTCAAGGTGACAAGCGCAGCTGTAGTGCCGCTCAGAATTTTTGGGGATTTTCAAGAATCCTGAGCGGCACTGCATTGTAATAGGCAGGGCAATTACCATCTGCTGAACGTCCTGCTCGTCTCGTCCCTATTTTCATAAAAAAAATATGTTTTACGCGAACAAAAATATCAATATATTGCAAGAATTATCAATATCCGTGTTTTACTTATTTAGAATCTACTTATTTAGTTGTCCCTTGTTGATAGTCATGAATTGATCTGTAGTAGGACGTAAGAATAAAGTCAAAGCTAATTTTTTTTTCACATAGTTTTGCAGTATTAAAATCTTATTGTATTTTATTTTATTGTCCATTTTGAGTATGTAATAGTTATAGTAGGAAATCTATTTTCAGAACATTTTAATTTTATCATAAATTTTACAGTATGAGACTTCCGTTATTGCATGTGAACCAGTTCGCCTAACCTTAACTAATATTTTATACATACAAATTTAAATTAATTGTAACAATAAAGAATTTTCATTCATTTATGTTATCTCGAGTATCTTTTACATAAATAATATTCATAAACTTCGTCGGATCAACAAACCACAATATACAAATATTAATATACAATAAATTGCCGATTATGCGTTTGGGCTCTATTTTCTGGATCTACCCAGAATGTGTACGTAGCACATACTAAAAAAATCTTTAGACTTTATTACAAGCAAATTTTAAAATTAGGCTGATTTCTGGATTGCCAGACAAAATTTTAGCAATTACAACCAAGCTGTGGGATGAGCTTCCTTGTGCGGTGTTTCCGGGACGACACGACATGAGTACCTTCAAAAAAGGGCATAAACCTTCCATAAAGGCAGACAACGCTCCTGTAATTCCCCCGGTGTTGCAGGAGAATGTGGGCGGCGGTGATCATTGAACATCAGGTGACTCTGAGGTAAACGGTACACTTTTTTCTCCTATTCTTTAAATAAAAAATCAAAGCTTCGAGGCTACTTCATTTATCAATGCAAAATATCGATAACACGCTAACATCACTATTCAATCGCTGAAAAGGCATGGATATAATGCTGTGCTTTCAAATATCGAACAATGTTTGCCTATAGAGCAGACAAAATAAGACAACAGCTTTGTTTTTGGCAATACAATATACACAGATACTAATTGAGACTCATCGATTATAAATAGTTGTATCGGTTGAGCACTTAATAGTCGTCCTTGAATTACTGCACAAAGATATCACAAATATTTTCCCGATCACAAGTTTCACTTCACTATACGAGAACAGAGAGTATGTTCTACAATACTAGTTCTGTCATATCTCAATAGCAATGAAAATACAGTCAACATTAATGAGTCTCTAATTGACACATGCGGATTGATGTTGACAAGATGTATACAGTTCTGTGATAATAGATAAAAATAATTGTATCGAAGAATTATACCATATCTCTGATCATTTAATTTTACGAACGATGTATTTGATTTTTTTGCTGTGGATATTTATGGTATAAATGAAAAAATAATCTAGAAGCGAATTAGTTTTGCTTTCAACAATTGTGTAATTTCTCTAGTGGTGCGAAAGAATACTCTTTCGTCTCTATACCCTCTCGTCCATACGGACGCTGGTGATCACTTACTATCAGGTGACTCCGACGCTTTTCTGTTTTCTCTTTTCTATTAATCAAAATGAATATATGTATGTTGCGATAATAGTTTAGCATCATCTATAATAGCATAGAAGATAATATAAGCTTAGCATTATAATTATTGCGACTCGCTGTGTTATCAATTGAAAATTGAATATTTTATTAATTTTAATGGCTACGTGTAACATTCACATAACGGCTTGTCTGTTTTCAAAATCGCATTGCCCCGATAAGAATGTTACAGTTCAGCATTAATTCAAGGTATTAATGAATCTAATGATAGTTTGAAAGTCTCATGAGATGCAACTCTGTATGCTCTGTGCCTGTAATGATTCAATGTCAAAGGCCAGAGCACGCCTAATCTTTAATTCCACATACATTCCCTCACTGCAAGCTGTGTTTTAATGGCTTTCCTCTTACGAGATAGTCGGAACAAAACAATGACTGGTTCAAAAATACTTTGTGCTAATCTTTACAGTCCTGTTTACTTTTGTTTACAAAGTCTACTGAGATTTTTTAATAACTAAACATTGTACTTTTTTTATGGAAGACGAGGACGATCACCGCCTCCCACATTCTCCTGCAACACCAGAGGAATAAGAGGAGCGTTGATGGCTTTTAAGGAAGGCGTTCGCGCTTTGAAGGTACTCATGTCGTTTCATCCCGGAAAGTAAAAAGAACTGCACAAGGAAATTCATTCCACAGCTTACAGAAGTTGTACGTGGAAGAAAGTTCCTTACAATTCTACTGTGGGGGAATGCCATACATCCAGATTGTTAGAATGATACCCTAATTTGAGGCGTGTCGTGCGAAGGTAGAATTCAGCGGCAGGAATTAGGTGAAACAGTTCTTTGGCAACTTCCCAAAACTGTGCGTGATAAATGCTCTAATCTCTAGCCCATCTAGTCTCTACGCAACGGCAAGTGATCTAGCCGTACAAAGAGCACTCGACGACAATTCAAGCAGCTCTGCATTGAAGGTGGTGCGCCAGGCCAGAGATGATAGCAATACTCCATGTGTGGCCGGCCTGCGCTTTGCAGAGCGCTAGAATGTGGAATAGAATTTCTACTATACTATTACATTCATAGTAATTATATATCTGCAAATTCTCACCCTTTTTTATCAGTGTGCGGCTACTTTGTGTCCATACCAGCGCCTTCATCTGCCATCAAGAGGTAATAATGTGCAAGCATTATTATGTATGAGTTTAAATTGGGCTGTGGCTAGTAAAATGACTGGCCTAGCGAGACTTAACACATAACGTCTTATAGTGACTAATGTGTTGAGAAATGTCTTAACAATGAAAAGAAAAAAAATAATGTTGGGAGAGTTTTTGCACCGCTTCTTCTGTCTCAGAACACCATTTGCTTCTGAAACAGTAGTGTACTAGTTACTAGTATATTCGAAACGATATCAAAGAATTTCTAAAAGAATCAATTTTGAGAATTGGAATTGGAGTTTTATTTAACTCCATCTTCCAAATATCAACCAAATACGGTTTGAAAACAATCACATGTGTATTAATTTATGCTAATTTTAATTACACATAGGTGCAAAAAAACTAGAATTTTTAACAATTTTCCCACTCAATATAAATTATTCTGCGCTCAAAAAGATATATTATATATAATCTATAGAATAGCTATAATTAATATAATGTTTCATTTCTCATTCCATCAACATCTATCAATATAAACTTATGATATTTCCATTATCTGAATCATTAGTTACAATTACGCTCAAACCATTTCAAATAGTAATCATTCATTACACGCACTTACGTGATTTACTTTCACTATGAATAAAACTCCGGAGACATCTGCCGAAGGGAAACGAATCAATTTAAATTCACATTTCCCGCCATTAAGTACGTCGCCTCCGTTTGTACTGTCGTGCTCAGAATACATATTAGTATTTATTTTGTGGTTTGTATTCACTGGATGCCGACGATTATAGTAAAGATGTGAAATTTTGATGTAGTAGATGGTGATATAAGATTAAGTTTAAGTGATTGCAATATTAAGAGAATATAAGAGGGATAAAGAAATAAGGTTTTAAAAAAGCGTTCTTATACAATTTAATAGCAACTAAAGTTAGATCATAACATTAGACCGAAAAGTATGAAACAACATATTGAGACATTTTTATCAAATAATTCAATTTTTCAATTCAAGTGTGAAAAAGGGCATTCGCTAAATGATAAACATAAAATACAATGATACGTAAAATCCATTGAAGCTTTTCTTTCATATTTTATAAGGGTATCTAAGATTCTGTTGCCTATTTGCTGTTTTTCTTTTTTCTGTGTTTAAAATGAGTGAAGAAATATTATCAATCTAGTTAATCATCTAGTATTCTAAGGATAGCATGAACAGCAATCATTACTTACCATCAATAAGCCCTCAAGTTTATTTCTACTCCATACAAAAGTCGTTCTTCTCCATTACCAAAATAGAATTACAGAAATTAATTTACATTATATTGAAAAGGCATCATCAGGGTCTTATTGTTAAGCTTATAAGCGCTCATATATAAATTAAAATAACTACTAAAAGACCTGTTCTTATAGCTTAAATAAGTATTTACCAAAACAATAACGTGTCGTATGTTTACAGTCCCGTGCTGATACGTTCAGTAGTTTTTAGATGATAAATTGTGTTCATTATTGTATTATTATATAGATAACTAATTTGTATTTGATAGTACTTTGTACCTGCTCCCGTTAAGCGTATATCTTTACGTTGTCAATGTGTCTTCGTAAGTGGAGGTTCCTGCAAAAGCTTTATGTTTATATCTACTAATAAACACCAACAAGATCATTGTGATTTCTTGAAATGAGAGATACATACCGTCATTTACGATTGCGATCTGCATTTTATATCTAATTTAATATTAGCTTTTAAACGGATATAACACAATATTATCTAGCTGTAATTTAAATGAGACTCAAATAGATTTGATGCATTTATAATAACTGGTTGAGGAAGTCTTTCTAAATAGCTAACTATGCTATGTATCTGCCTGTTGAATAATTTCTAGGGAGCTCAATACCTTACTTGGTTGACAAAAATTCTTATGAATTTTCTATGGGGCGATGATATGATATCCCTTTTACCTAAAAATGAAATTGATTGACTTTTTGGTGCTATGTCGTTAGCAATTTAACGTCATACAGTTAGCCTATCCTTATCCGTACATGTATTATGATGGACAAATCATAATATCACTACCATCATCTATCGTGATAAAAAATAACATAGACACTTCACAGAATATGAAGACTTAAAAGGGTCATAAGAGCGTTGCAGGAGTTTTTGTCCATAAAGTTGTACGTCGAAGTAAATTCCTTGTAAAACGGGCTCTGGAGGGATGCCTTACATCTCTCTATGGGGTCAGTCCCTCATATCTGAGGATCGTGGTCAGCATTAGGATTGCATCTAGATGGTTAGAATTAATGATATTTATTTAAGTTTGTGAACTGCATTAGGAACAAAGTGAAATAATTCTTAAGACACCTCCCTACGTATTATATGCAGGGCAAAACATACATAACGTTGCGATATCTTTACGTAACAGTAGGCGATCTAATCATTCCCCGACAAAGCGAGAAGATGGCAAATAGTCAAACCATGACACTGGAGAGCGCCAGTTTAGAGATGTGGATTGGCTTGTCTCACTCCAAAGACAAAATTTCTTTGAATCTAATATAGATATTTTTGCCATCCTGATAACCGTGTAATTGGAAATCGCATGAATTTTGACACCAATCATTCCGGTACTAGGCGAGATTAATTTGTTCATTGAGAGGCCTTACTTCCTTTACATATTTGTGATAGGTTCGTGGTTCTGTTACATTTAAGTTACCTATATACCAGCCGTAAAAATTGGAATGGAAAATTATCAGAATTGAGATGCATTCTGCATTTAACCGTAGGCGAAACAAACCTGCTGCTGAGATTCACTATACGAGTCAACTAACTGAACAGTTATGAAAGCATGTTTAAAAGCATTTATGTTTCACCTGGAGATAAATTATTTAAATCGGTTTTAAAATTGTATGAACTCGGATTTTTCTATTTTACCCATGTCATGTCGAACTGTAACTGTCGTGGTTTTTTTGACCCTGAAACATAACCTATATGTCGGCTTTGGGTTTGTGACACCCCCTACCAACTTAACACCTCCTCTATGCCGGTAGCTTAAATAGATTTTTACCAGTGTGAGGCTCCTTTGCACAGGATGCCGGCTAAATTATGGGTATCACAATGGAGCCTATTTCTGCCGTGAAGAAGTAATGTGTAAGCATTACTGTGTTTCAGTCTGAAGGGCGTCGTAACTAGTCAAATTACTGGGCATATGAGACTTAACATCTTATGTCTCAAGGTGACGAGCGCTGCATCGAAGTCAAGCAGTGCATCTGAGCAGTGCCGCTCAGGATTTTTGAAAAACCCAAAAATTCTGAGCAGCATTACAACTGCGCTCGTCACCTTGAGACATAAGTTGTTAAGTCTCATTTGCTCAGTAATTTCACTAGCTACGGCGCCGTTCAGACCGAAACACAGTAATGTTTACACATTACTGCTTCACGGCGCCGTTGTCGTACCCGTAATATAGCCGCATTGCATACAGATTATTACTTTTTTTGCGAGGTGTAAAATTATTTGTGATTTCGCTTTCGATAAATTACTTAGCGCTTCTAATTCGAATACTTTGTTTTTGTTTGTCACTAAAATTAACCAACCATGTTTTTGATAAACTTGATTTTAAAATAGACGGTAGGTCATTTAAGACGCATCCGAAATTTGATAACGATTAATGACAGTGTGAACCTGGTCATTAAAATACAATTGGCACCAACAAAACATAATATAATGGCTTGACGTGACAAACAACGATGCGTAAAAACACGAATTGCCCTCGTGTGAATAAGCTCATATTCGGTATATGACATTTACTACACTTATTACAAAATACATTAATTGTATGTTATTCTTCTGACTGACTGAACTAAAACCGCTAAAACTGCTAAGTTTAAGCCTATTATAATAAAGTTTGAGTTTGAATTTGAAAAACTTTGGCATAGCGTGCAATCAGAAGTCATTGCCGAGGTAAAGACTGATGTCATCCTAGCGAAACTCTCTAAGAAAAAAATGATTCACTCGATTGTATGAATTGTGCAGTCATTGATAGAATGACAGCTTTAATCTAGTAAATAACGGAGATAGCCAAAATCCACTACGTTGCTTAAAAAAGCAACTGTTCGCTTTTAAACTTCAAACAAGCCGGATTATACTTCGTCGCCAATCGCCGTACTGTAATTACTTATATTTAAAGTTATGTCAAATCACTGTACGTTTCATACTAAACTAAATTTAAATTTTTACTTAGGCACTCCCGCCTCTTATTACGTGGTATTTACATCCTCTTTGTCTGATGCGTGGTTATTGTTTTTTACTAACATCAACAGGACATAATACTAATAATACCTGTATATGCAAAAGAGAGAGAGAAAGAGAGACTAATTGACATAAGGTGAGCACTTTATGTTGCTCTTATGGTATATTGCTTATAATACTTATAGCAATTATTGTCATATCTATTTCTTCTATCATTTCTTAATGTTCTCATAAATATTTTCAATTTATAGATTCCTACCATCCCATTTTCACATTATTACAAAACCCATTCGAACAGAATCAGTAAATCTTCAATTTTCGTATCGTAAACTATTGTGTCCAAGTCTCGGTTATCGCCTGCGGCTAAGATATCGTCAAATAGCTTCGACTCAAGTTTTCGCAATCTAAGTGTTTCCGTGCCAATAAATAAATTCAGAGAATGGCTGGATGGCCCATTCCTACGATATACATGAAAATCATCAATGTTTATTTCTGTCTAATGTCAAACTTATCCGCAGGCTTTGCGGTTAAGGTGCGTTTATATTGGCTACAATTCTATCAAAACATATACTATTTTTTCCCTTTGCTACTCACCAATTTCATCTTGGATTTAATTTTGTATTTGTTTTTCATGTTTTAGTTTCACTTCCACGAAGAAGGCTTGTTGGCCTTCAAAGCCTTGAAATTCAACATACTTTAGTAATTCCTTCACTGCTATAGGAGCCTGGGTAGCGGTAACTTGCTTTGCACTCTTTCCTCATAAACTGCGTTTTGCAAGAACCCTTTGAATCATCTTATACTTACGAAACTTTCAATCTTCTGCTTGTATCTTGAACCTTTGTTGAGATATTTTTGGATGAAATCTACGACTATTCAGCAATGGTTCCCTTGTCCGATTTCCACTAATAGGATGCGTTTTTACATGGCGTACTGCATGACATTTTACATTTTTATGAAGTTCTGATGCCTTCGGTTAAAGCCAAATAAGCCATCCTTTATGCCATGCCTTTGATTTATACATTTTTACATATTCAGAAATTCTTGGGTTTTTAGTCACCCCGGCTCTTTCTCTTAAGATCTTGTATTAAAATAAAAATTGTAATAATTTATTTACATCAGTAATAATTCTATTATCACAACTACTGACGGACATATGCCAAATGGAAAACCTTAATGCATAAAAATGCCGTCCTTGGGACGGCCAAGTATTCGCGATTTTTTTTGACTTGCATTCTAGAGGTTTATTAAGATATTTTCTAAAGAAGTTATCATGTTCACTGTTTTGTAAATTAAATTTGTACGATAACTTATATACTATACAGTATCCTGTATTGGTCGATCGAATGAACTTAATGACGCATCATCCGTAAATCTTGGTATGTGTGTTCAACGCCATCTACAGGATCTACCTTACAATTGATAACCTTCTCACCCCAATATTTTCAATTTGTATTATAAAGATGTCACTCTTTCAAATCTAAACAAAGATGTTTTAAAGTGATTAAATATACAAATTTTATTATCTATTTCTCAATATACAAATTTGATATAGATCTCACTTCAGGGATAAAAATATAGAAATTTATTATCTATTTAATCCCAGAAGTGATAAAAATTTGAATCTTCTAAGTGGAGATCACTTAAAATGATTTTTTTTAGATTTGGAAGACATTTCACGTCAATTTGAATATAAAAACTTTATATACGCCACCGTGCAAATGACATAAATATAACATCTTCACTTTTATGTGGTCGCTACTCTCTGTAATCATACCCCACCAACCCCCTGTGCCGTCCTTCCAATACCCTCCAAGACCTTGCGTACGAGGATTCATTTTCATGATCGCCCTACAGACTATTTTAATTCATAATTTGTTGTTGAAAGGCATAAAAGGCATTTATTTTCTCAAAATTGATACCTTTAGAATTCTTTTTGATGTAATTTTTAATATACTAGACACTACTACCGCTACGGAAACAAATGGCGCTCTGAGAGAGAAGAAGCAGCGCAAGAAACTCTCAAGAATGTTCTAAGGCCTTAAGCAATTCCATTTTAAACTGATTTTAAAATAAATGTTGAATTAATTATATGAATTTTTAACTTTAATCTCAGGCAAGTTATAAAAACTTCAATAAAGTTCGTAAGATCAAAATGGTGGTTACTTAACAATTGTACTTATACTAAATATCTACCATTATGAAGAGGAGGTAACTTGATCTGTGCCTGGAACAAGCATTAGCGCGGGAACGAGCCTCGAGCTAGGAGATATCGTCAACTAGGTGTGCAGACATTCGGACTTAATTATCATGGCTACGAGCTTGTAGCTTCGACCGCAGAGTTGCCCGTGATAACAGAATACCGTGAATCGCCCGAGGCAGACGGTTTAACGTCACTATTACATTGTTTAGAGCATTTCTTTCGAATAGCAATAGAAAACAATTGGGATTTGTTCCTCATTCGCCTGTCTCACACAAAATATTCTTTTTTCGACCTAGATTTTATTCCTAATTCGTCTCGAAAATAAGAAAATGAATAATTTATTATTTTATTCTTGTTTAGTCCCACTTTTTGTTTTTATGCTTCGGGTAGAAATTTATGTGTTTTACAACATGTTTTGTACGGACAGCGTACAAAGTATTTTAATTAATCTTATTTTTGATGATGAATATTATTAATGAACTCAACAAGACTACTCAATACCAGAAATCAATTAATGGCAACAGGAGCCTTTTTAACCGACTTCAAAAAGGAGGTTCTCAATTCGTCCGTATTTTTTTTTTGTTTGTTACCTCAAAACTTTCGACTGGGTGAACCGATTTTGATAATTCTTTTTTATTTGAAAGCTGGTGCTTCCCGTGTGGTCCCTCCAGACACAAGCACATCTCACCTATGTATGTAGTTTCAAACCTATCTTGGATACCACCGACTCCAAAAATAACAATTATCGTAACTAGAATTAGATTAACTAATTAGGTTGTATAAAAATACGCAATTATTTTTATACTTTTTAGTGCATATTATATCTATTGCTTTTGTATAGTGTTTTTGAAGTCGTTTTTTTTTTTGTTAAAACTTATTTTAAGCGTTAAATGCATACAATATAATTCTTTTATTTTTTGGTTTTAAAACTTTACAAAACCGTTACAATGTTTGCTCGCTAGACAAGCAAGTTTATGACTTCACCTTCATGCAGGTAAGTCATAACGTAAAGACGTTTGGTCTCGGATAAGCTATTGCTCTTATACATACATATTTAGAATATTGTTGTAATTCACATTTTTTTTCTGTCTGTACTTAAATTACATTTTATGATGTGGCCCGAAACAGGAATGTGGGACGGAAACTCGAGGCGAAACAGGAAGAAATCACAATTGGGTATATGAAAAATATTATTTAAATAGAAATATGTATATTTATACACCATTAAAATATTATTTTACATAAAAATTGTACGACGCCGTTAAAAAATTTTGAGGTTATTATTTACAGACATTAACTTTACATTTATTCGTTTACTGTTAAACTATTATTAACTTATATTCTAATAAAATTCGTTTGATAAGTGTATATTCATGTATAAAAAGTGTATATAAGTTGTATTGAAAAGAGCGCAAAAAAAAAGAATGCTGGGAGAGCGACGCTTCTTCTCTCTCAGAGCGCCATTTGTTTCCGAAGCGGTAGTAGTATCTAGTATATTAGAAATGAGATCAAAAAGAATTCTAATGGGATCAAGTTTAAGGAACTAATGCCTTTTATGCCTTTATTATAATATTTATATATGTGAATAGTTTCCGCCTTACTTGAACCTACAACGATATGTTCAGAGAGTAAGACATGGCAAGAAGACAGTCACATATTAATCGCTATCACGCGATAACAACCACCGTTATTATCATAGGTCACATGGCAACAGGAATAGCAGTACTATATAGAAAACAATGCCCACACAA
This sequence comes from Leptidea juvernica, assembly GCA_949711755.1. NCBI lineage: Eukaryota > Metazoa > Arthropoda > Insecta > Lepidoptera > Pieridae > Leptidea > Leptidea juvernica. The sequence goes on from CATIXQ010000038.1 coordinate 2,387,864, forward strand.
ATCAGACAGGGCTCCGAATAGTATCGCGGCTTGAAAATTTGCATTGGGTTGCGTGTCGACGCCCACTCTTAGGTGCAGTACTGGGCAATCGTACAAACATATCGGCATAACATTAGCACTGCACAATTTCTCCATCTTCACACTTCAAAACATTATTTATTTATTACAAGTACTCTGTGTGGATTTACTTTGTTATACTATTGCATAAATCTTTATTGAAGTCTTCTTTTGGCGCATTATGGAAAAATTATCACAGTGAATTTTTCTATGCGCGTGCACTCCGTCACGCGAATTAGACACCCTGACGTTAGCTGGTCAACTAGACCATTTGTATCATACTTCAGCTATCATGCCTCTTGTATCATATATATTATCTACTGAACTACAACCAATGGACGTGAATTAAATAAATTTCAACACATTATTTCAATTTATATACAAGTTCTAAAATAAAAAGAATAATTTATCTTCATTGTGTGTCTTCTACCGCATTTATCACAGGGAGTGTTCCGAAGAGCTGTTCAACCTGATTCCTGCCGCCGAATTCCAACTTCGCACGACACGCCACAAGTTAGGATATCATCCCCACCATCTGGACTGCGGTCCTCCACAGTGCGGTTTTAAAGGAGCTTTCTTCCACGTACTACAAAGCTGTGGAATGAGCTTCCTTGTACGGTGTTTCTCTCTTAACCCCAGGTGACCCGTACGCTCGTTTGTCCTCCTATTCCATAAAAAAAAAGAATATCCTTGTCCACTCTGGCCGACTTCGGGCGAACGCATGTTACATAGCCAAGCGTGACGACTCAGCCTCATTCAATAACCATAAATAAGATAGATGTTTTCACTTCAAAATCTTCTAGGGCATTGTATTTATATTAATTAACCATATAAACGTCGTTAGATTATGAGATGCTTTCACAATTACTCCTACCGTTAAAACTAGCATAAATTATAATTGTATTAGATAAGATGGCTCAATTTGCCATACACATATCGGTTGTTAGCTCATTAGCTATTCAAGACACAGTGCAGCAATAAAGGATGCTGCGTAGGCGATCGTCCTAGCGAACAATGTGATTCAATATATATACAGAATAACGAAGTTATGTATATGTTCGATGATAAGAAAATCTGTCTGTGCATTGAAACATTACATTCTATAACTATACTTAAATAATAAAGTTTAAGTTAAGAAAGTATTTTTTTTAAAAGATGGCAAACATTCTTTAGTTGGTCACTTTTTGGCAGGGGAAAATCTTATAAATTCGCGTCACTGACATGCTCACGACTGAGGCACGCGATAAATAAATAATCAAAAAAATAAATACATATATATATCGTTAGACACTTTTTGGATGAGTGAAATATCGTGAGTTCGCGTCACTGAAATGCTTAAAGCAGTATATCTGTAGCTATACAGCTGACGTATTGTGCAACATTAGTGCTGTGTTTATCTTATAAGTGAAATTAAATGGATCTAGTGAAAAGTTCAATGGGCATAGACTGAGCAATGTTAAAATAGTATTTTTGTTTCATTAATGTACATAATATAATTGAGAATAAGTTTTAAAAATAAATTGAAATAAATTATCTTATTGTTTTTAAGCATTATAAATAAAAATTAAAGGGGTGCCAAGTTAAAAGTAAAATTAAAGTAACTAAAACTATATACATATTGCATATATTTATGCAGTCATTTTTTGTTTTTGTCCATGTGAACAGAGATCCAGAGCTTAAGGCGAAGAGTAAGCAGAAAACACGCAAACAAGGTGTTTTTAGACAAGTTTTGTGGTGAAAATATAGCACTTGAAGCTATGAACACTACTTTATCCTGTTACACATACCCTTAAGTCTTACTTGTAGGTTGCTAATGCTTGCTGTTAGTTAAACTTAGCACTCCAGAGCTATTATGAAATACCAGTTTTGTTTGCAGTTAAACAAGTTTTTTCTCGACATAATGCAATTTTTTAGTATACTGCTCTCATAAAAGTTGTTCTTGTAGCTTTTACTTTTTTGTGTTGGTACATTTATTAAGATTAGTAATCAATAATGAGGATTGTAAGCAATTAAACTGTCTGCGTCTGTTAAAATGTTAAATTTTCGACGCAAGAATTTTGAAAATATTGGCTTTGTTACATAGGAGCCGTGAACTTATATCGCTCAAGGTCGCCGGCATTTAGTGTCGCCTCAAACATCGGATTCCTGATGTCGTCAGAGACAGCCACGAGTATTTTGCTGTCGGAACGTCGCAGTCTTCGCCAGAAAGATGCAAAACGAGACCGGATTATCGCAAATTATGAAATTTCAAATTTTAATACTAAATGTTCTAAGCTATCACTCTCTACAACTGCATTTTTTTATGTGCCTATTTCGTATTTAGTTTCGTTCGTCTTCATTTGCCTACGAATTTTGAACGAAAGCTGACCGTTTAAAGTTGATCGAAATCGCGGCAAAATGAGTCGGCCACAAACAAACATACATACAGTTGAAGGTAATAAAAAGCGTTTAAAAAAGAAAATAGTGGCATTTTGGGAGTGCCCATAGAAGTGTAAACTTGAACGATTGAATGTGTTTTTCTCGAATTATCAGGAAATATTCTGCTGTGCCGGAATTCTTTTAAATGAAGTATTTTTTATTGATTATCATAAATTACTACACAGAAATAGCAATCTATTGCTTAAAAAGTAAACTACGTAACGGTACCGTTGACTGTCGCAAGTTCAATAGTTTTTTTCCAATCTTAAAAAATGCCAAACGTGCCTAAAAATTTTTCAATGAGTTATGTAATGTTGTCAATAAACAGAGTTTCGAGTATTTTTATAGCATTTTCAAACTTATTGTTATTAGATCTGTCTAAATCAAATAACAGAGTAATTTTGTAATCAGCATTTTGGAAGTTATGGAGTTGTACATACGTTTTCAGATAATTTATCATGATATGACTTTTTTTATGAAAATAAGGGACGAGACGAAATGTTCAACTGATGGTAATTGATACTCATTGAATTCTGAGCGGCACTACAGCTGCGCTCGACACCTTGAGACATAAGATGTTAAATCTCATTTGCCCAGTAATTTCACTAGCCACGGCACCCTTCAGACCGAAACACAGTAATGCTTACATATTACTGCTTCACGGCAGAAATAGGCACCGCTGTGGTACCCGTAATCCGTACCAGTGCCACAGTACAAGTAATGGAACAGTAGCGTAACTCAGTTATCTCCCCGAAATTTATACCTACGTCTGTGCGGAGAGCTAGGTTTTGTACATACAAAAAGATTAAAGACGACCAGTTTTGGCGGCGTACTGTGTGGCACTCCATAGTTGTCTTTCCAATATTGCTTAGCGGCCATGTTAATCGTGTATATGTGTGCGTGTGTCGATTCGGGCGCAGTAGTATGAAATTAAAGTACTGTTCTAATACTGTATTGTGCCAGTACGAATGTAGATACTAATAAAAGGCATAAAAGGCATTTATTTTCTCAAAATTGATTCCTTTAGAATTATTTTTGATGTCATTTCTAATATACTAGATACTACCACCGCTTCTGAGATAGAAGAAGCGGCACAAGAAATTCTCCCAGCATTCTTTTTTTGTGCTCTTTTTAATAAAAATATACAATATTGTACTTTCATTGCTTTTGCTATAAAATAATCATAGTCTAGTCCTAGTAATAGGATTTACGACAGAGCCATTTTTTAATAAAACATTTAAATTTAACAGTGGCTGGAACTTTATTATAAAAGTGTATACATTTACCCTTAAAGCTATTTATTATGTATGTTATGAAGCCTACTAGAATTAGTTACAAGCAATCCCTTATTTCTAGTGTTATAATAATGAAAATCACTATTAAGAGCAAAAAGTTGACGATTTTTGTGAACGTTTATTAAATTTTCATAAATGTACTAACAATGAACAGTCATTATATTTATTTCTTTAAATTTTTCTTTAAGAGACTGTCTATAACCAAGCTGATATATAGCACGAACAGCTCTCTTTTGCAGAGCAAACACTATATCAATGTCAGCAGCATGAGCCCACAGTAAAATACCAGTATAATAATTAAATTATTTCACTATTTCACTCTGTGCGAGTCTGTTGCTCTGTCAGTTTCATCTGTGACAATATGGTCTATCATCTTCGTCTCATGCATTATTTATTCGTGTCATTAGAGACACAAGCAAGTTTTCATGATATGCTCAATGCTGTACAAATCTAATGTATTTTCTATTCAAGGGGCGTTTGAAAAACCTTTTGGCCTTTTGATATTGTTTATATAAAAGCTGAAATGGACATGACCTTGGCAACTGTGTCATGTGTTCAACTCCCGCGATCATTTATAATAAAACTATTTCGGGGTTTCAAACCAAAAAACTAATATGTTTGTTATTGCCAAAACAATATCAAGATGGTGAATTTCAAAATGATTTCTACGAATATATATGTTGATATAATTCTTCGTGATACTTATAATGTAGTAGCCCATTGCTATGACGTTCTTACAAAAGGGGCCATTTTCTAATTTTTGGGGTATTGTTTCTTGTTACCAAGTCTTTACTTTATATAGGTACTAGCTGACTCGACAGACTTTGTTCTGTAGATAATAAAAAAAACTGTTTTATAGGAATTTGTCAAAGAAATTGTTTCACAGCAGAACTGTCAAACCGTGCGTCACTAAATTCTCTCATAGAAATATGTCCATACAAAATAAATATTGGAAATAAAAATAATTATGGGTCCCAAATCTAAATAAAAAGTATCCTATCTCTCAAGTTGGACTAAACTGCACTCCGTGAAGTAATCCCCATTAAAACCCGTTCATTAATATAGGAGTCCATCGCGGACAAACAACGTGACACGTAATTTATAAATATTAAGATATAAGTGTGTATATTTTTCTCTCGTATTTTTCCTTACAGTTTAGTTTCATTCGATTCTCACTTCACTTCACTAATTAACTTCAACAACTATCAACTATCAACTTCAACACAATAGTGGCTTAAATTTGATGTCAACAAATGCAGTTGTAGCATGAGCCTGTATTACTATAAATTCAAAGTCAAATAAACTTTATTCAATTAGTCTTAAGCTAAGCGCTTATGAATCGTCACTATAATTTTTTATTATATATTAAGTGCATATTTATTATTATATATTATTTTTATTATATAAGCAAGATCTTCCAATACGAACCTCGTCAGCTACCTTCAGTATCTTGTCGACGCGGTTGATTCATCCCACCAAGTAGATTCTGTATACACAGACTTCTCAAAGACGTTCGACACCGTGCCCCACGGACTACTCATTAAAAAACTAGAAAAATATGGTATCTTTGGAGCAGCCCTAAATTGGTTTGCCTCTTACTTATCGACTAGACAGCAATACGTGGTAGTGTAAGGCTTTAAATCAAATACATTCACAGCAATCTCAGGTGTTCCACAAGGTTCCCACATAGGCCCTTGGCTATTTAACGTGTTCATTAATGACATAGTATCGGTGTTCATTAATAGCAAAGTTTTTCTCTTTGCTGACGACCTCAAGCTTTGCCGATTTATTTTAGAACCTCTGAGGATACTGAACTGCTACAGAAAGATCTTTCAAGTTTGTCGACTTGGTGTTCGGAGAATGGAATGTTATTAAATACCTCGAAATGCCACCATATAAACTTTACACGCAAACATAACATCATTGAATCCCGGTACCACTTTTATGGAACAGCATTGGAAGAGGTAAATTGCATTCGTGATTTAGGAGTAGTCTTCACTGACATTTCTCCCACATATTGACAAAATCGTAGCTAAGTCTTCTAGAACTCTTGGTTTCATATTAAGAAATTGTAAGCATTTTAAAAACCCGCTCACTAAGATTTTTATTCATAACGCCTTTGTGAGGAGTACCTTAGAATACTGCAGTATTGTGTGGTCACCAGTCTATAAGATTCACCAATCACGCATTGAGCAAATTCAAAAAAGATTTTTGAGACCCTGTCCATATTCGGTTGGTCTACACAAACTCCATAAATCATATGTCGAAAGACTGAATTATTTTAAAGTGGAAAACCTATCAGTTCGTCGTCAATTATCAGATATGGTATTCTTGTTCAAAGTACTGCGAAGTTTTGTCGATTGCCTTTTATTGCTTGAATCTTTCACTTTTAGAGTTCCTCGCCGATTACCATATAAACCCCTGGGTCTTTTGCGTTTGCCGTTAGCTCGTACTAATCTGAAAATACACTCTCCTATATCTAGACTATGCCAAACATATAACTCTCTCGATGTATCTGTAGCCATATTTAACACGTCACCCATTGTATTTAAGACTGCTGTTCGGAAATTTTTGAATTTTTTTTTTTTTTTTTTTTATGGAATAGGAGGACAAACGAGCGTAGGGGTCACCTGGTGTTAAGTGATCACCGCCGCCCACACTCTCCTGCAACACCAGAGGAATCACAAGAGCGTTGCCGGCCTTTAAGGAAGGTGTACGCGCTTTTCTTGAAGGTACCCATGTCGTATCGTCCCGGAAACACCGCACAAGGAAGCTCATTCCACAGCTTCGTGGTACGAGGAAGAAAGCTCCTTGAAAACCGCACTGTGGAGGACCGCCACTCATCCAGATGGTGGGGATGATATCGTAACTTGTGGCGTGTCGTGTTGAATAATGTTAAATAGTATTTAAGTTAGTTATAATTCTTAAGCTATAATAATAGTAAGTATATTTGAATGTAGTAGAATGTACTAGATAATAATAGTTCATGTAGTTTTGAACTTAATGTACTTGATATATTTTGTTACTTGATTTGCATGTTGTGGCACCTATATTCAGTGCACTTACATTTTTATTTAGACATATACTTATTTTAAGATTACTTTTAGTGTAACTGTAACTGGATGTCCTTAGATAAATAAATAAATATTACTAAATCTACATTATGTACGGAAAAAGTAGGGATAGTGAGAAGAACATACAAGAAACTCAACGGCCACTCTTTTCATTTTCAACCAATAGAGTATTCTACAATGGTTGTAAATAAATTAGTTTGTAAGGTGCAACTTCTAAAATATGAATCGTGTTGATGAAAAGCATTTTAAATATTTAATAAAAAGTTATAAAGAATAAACTGTATAAATATTGATTAAGCAATATTGGATGCATCAACCTTTAGAGCTTGTATTCATTGTTGGTTCACGTGCCTTGTGATTAGGTACTGTCATAATTGGTAATCGCATCCAACAAATACACTGATTTTTTACTATATTTTATTTAGATTTTTTTGATCTATATTGGCTTATACCGCAACTGCATTTATATTATCTCTATAAGTAGAGAAGTCACACCAAGGTCGTTAGTATAAGAAATCATTAAGCATCATAAATAAATAACTAATGCGATGAATAATAATAATCTGTCATTTAGTGTTTATCATCAACATGTTGACACCGCTGCAAGCAGCTGATTGGTTCAGATTTCATACTAAATCAGCGTGAACTTACCTTATTCGTCGTATTAGTTCTTCCCTTGTAATTATAAAACAATGTGAGGCGTGTTCTTTATGTATGGATATTGTAATTGATACATCACACCGTGATCGCGGAAGACTTGTCGTATGAATATACATTTGGTGAGCTCGAGTACAGTCGCGATCAACTGTTCTTTAGTGCAATTATTTATGTTCGTATTAACTTTACACGTTACAAACTTTAACATTATATATAATGTCTTAATCATCCTATATTGCTCACATTTGGATAGTTATGGATTTCCGTAATATAACGCCTAATTCAATAAAAGGCATTATTGTGTTCCTACTTTTTTTTAGTTAATAACCCCGAAGGGACACCGAACCTGCACTTAAAAATTTAAGTGTAGTAAGTTGCGTAATTCAAACTATTTCCTGAATTTGTTACGTAAACAAAACTAGAACAACGAAAAGAAACGATAAAAGAAACTAGAAACTAGAAAATTTAAAAAAAATCGGTCAACGAAGCTGTAACTTATCATATACTAAGTGGGAAGTTCACCTATATCAATTGATAATTTAAATAACTTGAATGCAGGGACTATATTAGAAAAATGGTCAAATTGTAAGTGGGTATTTAGTTGAGCGACAGGCTAGTCATGCTCGAGAGCTGTTACCAAAAACTCTGCCTTGTGTTTTTAAAAATAAATTTATTATATTTTTAGCATTGCAAATGAAATGCTCACAAAATACCACTATTTTTTACCGGCGTATGTGGATTGATGCATCTACTTACTGTACTCAATGACTAGTTTTTACGTTACTTTTTTGACTTACTCGTGTTAGGCATTATTTTAAAGTATTTGACGTTCGATTATTTTTGTTGCGTCACTTAACATATATTGCAGTTTAAATGATTTGTAAGCCGATAAACATGTAAATTTTGATTTAAAAGAGTGGCAATGAGTTTCTTGCCACTTCTTTTCATTAAAGCTCAACCTCTTACGAAATGGCGGTAAATATAAAAAGAAAAGAAAACTTGACATTCATAAGTGTCACTTCTTTGACCTACATGAATAAAGTGATTTTGATTTGATTTGATTTATTTGACATGAGAAAATTAAATTCAATATGAAATTTTCACGCGACTGTACGTGATTATCATTAAAGTGGACTTAAAAATACCGTGGATTCTTGGTTGTATTATGTTACTAACACGATATTATTCTTCTAACACTATTGCCACTAATACATTCATACATATTTTTTCTAGCGCTAAGGTCGACCACATATTAGCTACGCCTCTTAAGCGACAGGTGGGTAGTATAATCTACTTGTATTATCAAGGTTTGACACATACTTTAATAATAGATATTTAATTAATAAGTATTTATATAACCGGATGGTAAACACAGCCTTACTATCTTAAAGCATCAGAAGAATCACCGGAGTGTTGCTAGCTTTTAAGGTGGATGTGCACGATTTTTTTATTTTACCATGAAATAACCATCGCACAAGAAAGCATATTCCAAAGTTTTGTAGTAGCTCCTTGAAAACAGCACTGTAAAGGAACGCCATACTGTTGATTGGTATTGTCATCGTCATCATATTCATCAGCTGGAAGACGGCCACTGCTGGACAAAGGCCTCCTCTAAAAAATTTCACTACGACCGGTCGGTCCATATTATCGGGGGCTTATCATCACTGCGTCTTCCAGTACGTGGTCGCCATTCGAGGACTTTACTGCCCCATCGGCCATCCGTCCGTGAAACTATGTGCCCTGCTCACTGATACTTCTGTTTCACAATCATTTGGGCTATGTCCGTAACTTTGGTTCTCCTACGGATCTCCTTATTTCTGATTCTATCTCGCAGGGAAACTCCGAGCATATTGCCCTCTCCATTGCCCTCTGAGCGACCATGAGCTTTCTCATAAGGCCCATAGTTAACGACCACGTCTGCGTACCGTAAGTCATCACTAGCAACCCACACTGGTTGAAAAATTTGCAAAAAATAAAACGTTCAAAAAATTCGTTTTGTATTTCACTACTATTCCTATTTTTTGTCAGTAATCAACGGACGAGAGGGGAGTCTCTAATAAGTCTCTATGACGACCCATATAGCCCACTGGTCAGTGATCCTGCCTACTGAGCTAGAGGTCCCGGATCTGAATCCCGGTAGGTGCAAACATTTATATTATGAATACGGATGTTTGTTTCCGAGTCATTGATATTTATATATATTTTTCTGTGTAAGTTTGGGGCAAGATAATTTGTGTAATAGTGTGTCAACATAATATTTTTACTATATAATAGTATAGAAAAATATTAAGTAAGTGATCGCTTTTTTTATGGAATAGGAGGACAGTCGAGCAAATGGGTCACGGGCATAGAGAGTCTCTCATAGAAAAATTTAAAGAAATAAATATTATGACTGTTCATTGTCAGTACATTTATGAAAATTTAAAATACGTTCACAAAATATCGTCATCTTTTTGCACTTAATAGTGATTTTCATTATTATAACACTAGAAATAAGGGATTGCCTATAACTAATTCTAGTAGGCTTCATAAGATACATAATAGCTAGGGTAAACGTATACACTTTTATAATTAAGTCCCAGCCAATATTTGGCATCATCTATAAATAAACTTAAATGTTTTATTAAAAAAAATCTCTGTCGTAAATCTTACTACTCCAAAGCTGAATACTAAGTAATCGGACAGCCTGGGACTAGATTATGATTATATTATAACAATAGCAATGACAGTACAATATTGTATATTTGATTAAAAAGAGCGCAAAAAAAATGCTGGGAGAGTTTCTTGCGCTGCTTCTTCTCTTTCAGAGCGCCATTTGTTTTCGAAGCGGTAGTAGTATCTAGTATATTAGAAATGACTTCAAAAATAATTCTAAAGGAATGAATTTTGAGAAAATAAATGCGTTTTGTGCATATTTTTTATATTTATTCGTACACTGGGGGGGGGGG